>PVKA01020861.1:0-39612 GCA_004027165.1 Ctenomys sociabilis | reverse complement strand
TTCTTAGTTTTGATTTCAGCCTTTTGTTCCCTAACAGCAGGACGCATGCCTCCTGGGGGCTCTTTGTCCCCCTTTTGTTTACCATCGTCCTCCTCACTATCACTATCAAGACATAAGATCTTTTTCTCCAAATTTTATGTCTTGCTCTTTTTTCTCTCCCTGTAATATTATTTTCACCTTTTTGTATCACATTAGCGACAACTGGGTCACAATGCCTTTGTGACAAAATTTCACCTATCACGTTCCAATATAAAAAAGCCATAACTGGGACCTTTTCAGGACCAAAAGTCTCATAATAATCCTTGAGGGCATCACCAACCCTCTTCCACTGTTTTTGGCCAATAGCTCCCTCGGTAGGGAACATGGACGAACCTGTTTAATATATTCAAAATATTGAAACAAATCCTTAATTTTAACCTTTACTCCTCGTGCCTTTATAGCCTTACCTAAACTTTCAACAAACATTTCATGCTGGCTCATTTCCTGACCCATTATCACCGAGTCCTGAGTAAACACAGCAGGTTCCCGCGTTGACTGATCCTCTTTTCTAAACTTTTATGCTGGCCGGCTTTCACGAACAGTGTCCGTCACTGGATCCCCCATGCTTGGGCAACGTCGGGCCCTGGCATGTTGGGCACCTCTTGTCAGAAACTTAACCCGACCTGCGGGTAAGTCGACGAAACCCTAGAGGGGCAGTGGGGATAAGAACGGGACAGGAGACATGAGATGGAGACAAAACAGGATTCTGATCAAGTCTCTATAATTAATTTTTAAAAGCTAAATATTCATCATATTTTTATCACCACTGTGCTGCATAATTCAGCTTTGAATCTTAGTTCTGTATAAGAGGAATCAAACAAAATCACACATAACTACATTAAGAAGATGGGAGAGGAGACACATTTGTGAAAATGTGAGGGAGACATAACTTCTAATCTTCTATAACAGCAAGTCAGGTAATACCTGAAGCTCTGAAAATAAATAAATAAAAATAATAATAATGTTGTAGTGAAAGTTTTCCAGGAATAGATTTAATAAGACATAATTTATATAGTTATTTTATATTATTCTCCAAACAATTCAAATGTAGAAGAATTCAAGAGATGGGTCCAAGCACTACAGACCCAAAGAGTCCAGCTAAGAGTGGAGATCCCACAGCAATGTCCTGCATGAGTCCGGCTCGAGCCCATGGCCATGTCCTCTCCAAGCCTGGCTGGCGGCCTGCCACCCCCAACAATGTCTCATCCAAGTCTGTTTCAAAGATCTGCACTAGGAAGGCCCGAAGGTCAGTGGTGGAAGCTGAAAGTCTGCATCAGTTGGGTGAAGGATCTGAGCTGGCTCAGGGATGCGCACTGGAGCCAGGAACCACGCTCACAGTAAGAACCAGAGCTCCCGCAAAGAGAACCGTAGCCACCCTCAGCGACAGCGAGGACCTGAGCTCCTCTGAAGACTGGCTGAGTTCATATCAGAAAAACCAGCTGATTATTCTCCAATCCTCGCTTTATGCTGTTTGCAACAGTCCCTAGGTGGGCCTTCCACACCCAGAGCCACACCGAGTCAGTTCCACTGGGTATTCCAAATTGACCCTTACTCTACCACAAACAAGAATAAAAATTGTGGACCAGCGAGGTAGCTCAGCGCACTAAACACCTGCTTTGGGAAGCAGAGGGACCAGGATTCAATCCCGGCATCACATGCCACATCGGCTTCACCCCTGGGGACACTGAGCCAGCCACTGACACTGGCGTGGCGATGCACGCCTATAATCCCAGGCCTGGGAAACAGGAGGATCACTATGTGTCCAAACTGCATAGTGAGGCCCTGTACCAAATACATACAAAAATAAAATAAAAGATATTACTTAGAGATTAGGTCAATACTGAAGAACAAGGTTTAAAAACCTGAAAATATTTATAAGAAAGGGAATTTAGGAAGAATGAGAACCTTTTAAACTACAAGAATATAATTATAATTTTTGATATAAAAATGGTGAAAATACTTTAAGGTACTAACACTAATTGCCTTTGGGAGAAAGATTTTTTTGATGAAATTTTAAATATTCTTCCTTCCATCTGTATTTTTTGCATGCTCTAAAATAAAAATGGATTACCTTTACATTAAAATGTTAGAAAGAAGCCTAGGGAGAGAGCTCAATGGCATAAGTGTCTGCCTGGCAAGTGCAAGGTCCTGAGTTTGATCCCTGGTACCAAAACAATAAATAAATATAGACATTAAAAAGATAAAACATAAAAGTAGTATGTCTTTCCATATCAAAAATTGTAATAATTAAAATACTTTTCAAACTGAAAGCTCCTTAAATTTTTAACTATTTGACTTAAATTTTTTAAAATGAGTTTTATGAGATTAAATTATTCTTCATTTGATAAAAATTTTGCAAATATTTGGTCTTTGGAAGAAATGTGACAGATACCTCCCTCATATTTTTAACTATCTTATCTTCTTATCTCTTTAATGATAACAAAATAAATGACTCCCCAGGAACTGTAATTTTAGGGACATTTTTAGGCAAACACTTGCCCAGTAATTACAAAAAACAGCAGGGCCAACTGTCACTAAATGTGTCAAGCGTCCCTTCTTCCCGCACCACTTCATATCAATTACTTTGCCCTTCTGCCAAAAATGTGTAAACTTCTCTAGGTCAAAAATTCAGTGATGTCCTCTCAGGGTTTAAAAATAAATAAATAAATAAATAAAATAAAATTCATTGTAAAATCTAAAAAAAAATTGTTGAATCTGCCCTACTAATTTGATTTGAATCTGTCTCATTGCTATTTGTTCTTCAATAAATAAAATTTTAAAAAAACATGGTAGTAGACTAAAAAAAAAAAAAAAAAAATCACACACATTCTCCCATTTCTTTCTTCTGTTTTTTGTTTTTTTTTTTGTTTTTTTTTTTAAATTCTTTCTTCCCCAGTTCCAGATGGGGAAAAAAAGCTAACATCTGGATAATCCCTTATGACTTTCACAAAACATATTTACATTTCATCCTGCCCATACTCCTTTCAGGAAGGCGCTGCTATTTTCTCCCTTCCACAAAGCAAAATCACCACGAAGCGCAGAGTGACCTGCAAGAGGAGCCGCATCAGGGACCCTAGTTCCATCGTCTTCATTACCATTCCTTAGGCCAAAATGCAGGCCAGCAAATGGAAACCTGAGAGGAAACTGGAACCTTCCACTTGGTACAAAGTATGCTGTTTTGCTCACTTGGCAGAGCACCACATAGTGGTCCGAAAGCGTAGCCTAGGAAGCTTTCTGGAAGGATAGAGGGAGACAGATAAGGAGGAGGTAGGAAGAAGGGGCCATGCTATGAAAGAAGCAAAAGGGAAACTCCAAAGCATTCCTAGTACGAGAAGAGTTTCAAAAGCAGGCTTCTCTCTCTCTCCAGGGCTAAGGAGACTTCAACGTGCCCTTTCCGCTAGTCATGCATCCCCTGAAATGTGAGATTTGCCTGAAGAGTTCTATTCAGTTCTTTATAAGACAAGGTAACATGTGAGGAGTGCTCAAGTAAAGGAACGCTCCAAATACTGTGACACTTTCCACAGAACCAACTGAAATGTGCTAATCTGGACCAATCCGAACCTTGTTATTTTCAGTCCTTCATTGATATCTGATGCTGTTTACATGACCTGTGAGAACATGCTCTTTAAATCTTTCATTAGCATATGGGCACAGTCAATCAAAAGACACTATTTCTGATCCTTCATTTAAATTTAACAGGAAGCCAAACCCGTTTCTGATAGTATAGATACTTAGCAAATATTTCATAAAGTGACTTTCCCAATTCATTGTTTACACAATATATTGAGCTGTAAAAGGCTCTAGTCAACAAATTCTGGGGATAATCCACTACTATTGTGGACCACTGGACTGTGTCAGAGTGTTTTGCTGAATTCAAGCACTTTTAGTATTTAAATGCCAATAGAATACCCATCCCTGCCAGGACTAAACAAAAAAAAGGGGGAATACAAAGGAAGAACCATTTTGTATTTGTATATGCAGAATAGTTAGGATAGATATACAGCTACTTTCGCTTGATTCTATGAGAAGTGAGATTTATGGTAATAGTGTTTGGACAGGATATCCTGTCTGCTTCTTGTGCTATGGATAACCACTATGAAGATAACAATGTAACATGTATTAATTATTGAAAATGTCCTATTAATCAGCTTTGAAACTCATTGATATTTGTCTCTCAATAAAATAAGATAAAATTATTCACACAATAGAAGGATAACCTGGGAATTTTGAAAACAAAAGACTTCTTTCCTTTATCCTCTGGGCTGCTCTGTGAGTCTTCTCACCAGCCTCCTCTTACTCTGCAGAGTGTACTTCTTTTCTGCCTTCTATAAAAGTTTCATTGTCACTGCCTTTTCTATGTGTCTTGTCCAATTCTTTGCTCAGGACACCAAGAACCTGGAAAGCAGCCCTACAGAACTCTGTGTCTGGTAACATTTAGCCTTGCTCTAATTCATGAAGCTGTCTTCTCATTTACATAGCAGTATACATTGAACTTCAAGAATTTTTGTTATAATCCTTATTTGAGCTAGGAAAGAAGGACTGGGAGTGCTAAAATAAGTGAAAGAGATTTTAATACAAATTTTTTTCTAAGATATTAAACTGTGCAACAAGGTGGGGATATTTGTCACACTCCATCCTCTCTCCTAAATATTCCCATAAGAGTATGCAAAAAAGTCAAGAGTGAGAAGGTTGGTATCATAGTTCAGGATTTTGCAAGAGTAATAATAAAATACAGTATACATTTTATAAGATTATTTTATAGTGAATCGTCTAAAGAATCATATATGAAGAGTACAGGAAATCTGTCCACACACTGAAGACCAAAGAATCCAGCTGAGGGCCTGCATCCCACAAAAATATCCTGCACGGGTCCAACTGAAGACCTAGAGCTCATTACAGTGCCTCCTACAAGTCCAACTGGAGGCCTGGATCCCATAACAATGTCTCATGCATGCCTGTTTCATGGATCTGAGCTTGGAAGGCCCAGCTATTTCATGGACCTGAGCTGGTCAGTGGTGGAAGCTAGAAAGTCTACGCCAATGGGATGAAGGGTCTGTGCTAGCAGGCAGCGGAATCTGAACAGGAGCCAGGAAGTGCAGCTCAAAGCAAGAATCAGAGCTCCCCAGCAAAGCGCCACAGCCAGCCTCAGCAACAGTGAGGTCCTGAGCATCTCTGATGGAATACGGTGTGACAAACCTCCAGGCAGCTGAGCTGTGCACCATCCTTCCCCCTGGTGCCAGGAAGTAATGCTCAAAGCGAAGCATTACCTGCTTCCCAAAATGAAGCTCCCCAAAATGAACCAAAGCCTTTCTTGGCCATAACGTGGTCCTGAACTTCTCCTCTGATTGCAACAACCTTATTCACCAGAAAGCCCGCATGACAAGATCTCTGAGCAGAGTAGCCCAAGAGAACTGGCAGCTTTCAAGAGTCTCCAAACGTCTTCCCTTACAGCCTCCCACAGCTTCTCTAGTTCTACCTCTTACACTGCTGGCAACAGTCCTCAGGTTGCCCTCTCACACTTTGCACCGTGTTAGTTCAGCTTGGTGTAGCAATTTGACCCCACATTGGCAATCCACCCCAACTGGCCTTGATGTACAGCACTAGAGAAGCCTAACAGGAACCTTTTACTTGGTTCATAGCCAGTTTGAGAACAATGTCCTTCAGATAATTAAAATTATTTATAGTCTTAAATACAAAAAAGTAGCCTCTGAGGGTTATTATAAGTGAAAAGAGAAGTGTTTTTCCTTTACTGAAAAGAGAATAATTAATGGAGATAGACCAAAATATTCTAACAGAATAAAAAAGAGAGAGAGAGAATAAGTCTATCAGAAAATCTAAATGGAAGCTAAGAAAAGATACTGAAAACTTAGCCTTTTGGCTCTCCCCTTCCACATAGAGAAGAGTACTTGTTCACTGGTGAAGATATATATTTCTAGCCATGAACTCTCCAGAAGCACATATTCTGTTTAGTGAACCTGAGCAGTATAAGGGACCATCTTCAATTTATTTTTCCTGTAAAAAAAAGTGCAAAATTATTCACATGACATCACCTAGCCTAGTGCTACACTGGAAGTCTGTGAAAAGGAACCGCACAAAGCTAATAGTTTATTTCATGGCAGTAGCTTTGGTATGGCATCACTGATGAAATGATAAGGCTTTCACAATAGTACTTATTCCTTTATTTTTCCCTGTTAGACTCTAAACCCATAGTGACCAGAGTCTGCCTTCACTGGGGCCATCACCAACCCACTGTCTTGTACAAAGTAATTGAGAAGTAAATAGAGAACAAAAGAAGAAAGTAAGGAGGACATGGTATACCACAAACACCTTATCTAAATGTCAGTGGTCATAGGAGTTTTCATAGACATTTTGGAGTGGACAAAAGTCCATTTGGAATGGTTGGTGGCAAATAAGAAGTGGGAGGCTGCTGGGGCAACCCACACGTCTACATCTAGGTGGAAGTGAGGCTTTTACTGTGAGGGGGACATGGGAGTGTTTTCTGATCACTGGGCTGCAAAGCCAGGACTTTTCTCAGAAGTTATTTACTAGCTTGCTTAAAATTAACCCTGGTTCAGCCCTGAAGTCCATGACTCCTGAAAAAACACCTCAGTTCCTACAATATTGAACCAAGCTATCTCCCCGGAAAGATGGTCAGATGCTGAAGCACTCAGGCAGATAACAGCCCCCTGCTGGCCTCTAACTCACAAAGTACGTAAGATATGTTTATTCTATCATAAATGTACTTTTTAATCAGTAGCTTAACTTTGAGCAGGACTCGATTATGATGTTTTGAGTTCTTTTAACCGCAGAATTCACTATGGGTTATCTAAAATAAGAACACATGTGGATTCACTTTAGGGTTCTTAAAATGAGTTGTCCATTGGTTAAAGATGTTTACACACATAGATACTAGGGTACCTATCCAAATCAAGTCGAACTTGGGCATAATTGATACTGTGATTTTTGTAGAAGTCAATGATAGACTACACAAACCAGTAGATTCTTGAGGATACCTCCAAATTTTGGCCATATTATTTATGTGCCATTCCATTTTTCTTGAAGAAAAGGCATCATTCGACCCAGCTAATAGAACCAAATGCTGCAGATATCAATCCAGACAGAGGAAACTAAGAGATAGCCTTCTTTCTTCCATTGCACTGTGCCGTCCAGCTCTAATTTCCTTCATTGTTATCTGAATGCAGCTTTGGGATACCTCAGAAAGAAACATGATCTTGGTTTTAAAAAATGACAGAAAATCTGACTCTTAGAGATTTTGTCATTAATCAAATTGAAGGTCAATAAAAGTTATAAAAATCTATATTCATAGTGAAGCAAAGTAAGACTATCACTTTTGTATTTCTTGGACAGATACTACTATATAATGAGATTTACATGTAACACTATAGAAGGCCCCTATGCTGCTATCTCTGGGTGAAACTTGTTCTAACATTTTTTAATTCTTTGATTAATTCAAGCTTTAGAATATGTCAGAAGTAAATTATGACAGCCCAGAAAATTAGAACATACCCCAGGCTGCACAAAAGCTCACCATGTCTTCTTGCATGAGACGTGTCAGCACTTACCTAAAGCACGCGTTTCTAAATGAACTTAGTACTCAGTCAGCTGGAAAACTTAACTGCAAATGTTTCCAAATCACTGGTAAACACTAATAAGAAGTTTTGTGCTAGAGAACTAAACAAGTTAAAGCAATTACTCAGCTTTGTGTTCCATACAGCATGCATTCCTCGAAAATGTACACAAAATATTACACTCCTTCATTGTCTTAGGAGAAGCAGTATTTTCATTTACACTTATCATTATAATCCACTATAGTGCCCTGAAGCTCTTTGGAATCACAATGCTGGTGTAAGAAACAATTTTCTTTGCTTATAAGCCAATCATCAACAAAATTTCTGCCTTTGGAGTTTTGTGTTGTAACTCTATTTTTTGATAAAAGAAAATTTACAAATTACACAAAGGAATTACATTTGGATGTAACACTAATGATATATGACTTCCCTATCCATGCAGGGTAAGCTTCATATTAATAAGAGAGATACATATTGTATTATGAATTATGAAACACAAGAAATTCTGGTGAAGAGGAGATGTTTTGGAATGATCATGTTTAGTTCATTTCAAAAAAGATAGGTCCCTAATGACTTGTTTCTAACCTTAACGTAAAGCTCATGTTTTCTATATATCAGCATTTACTGAACAAATACAAGAGGGTATGTAATCACTATTCTCTCCCTAGGAACATCTGTTCCAAAAGAATGTTGGCAGAGTTTGCAAGTGATGTTGGACTGCCAGGAGCACAGATTACAATCTGACTCTCTCGTGCCCTGGCAGTCCTTCCTCCAGGGAAGCCCTGTCTAGAGGTGTGTATGCCAGAGTTTAATACGGATTACTGGACATTCTCACTGGAAAATAAACAAAAGGTTGGAAGCAGGAAGTAGTTATAGATAGTTTTACTGTACCCCTTAACTATTTATATTCATCATTTTATAAAATGTCCGTGTACATATAAAAATGTTTGGGGAAATAAAATAAACTTCTAAAGGGAAATATTCGCAGTCATGCTATTCACCATCAACAAACATTCATGAAAGAACTCCTTTGAAGTGTAAGGAGCCCTCAGGGTTTTATGAACAAACATACTCCACATTAGCCATAGAATAGTTGTATTTCAGACATCTAGTTGGCTGACTAGGGTTTCAGAGAATTCTAGAACTATTTATCAGCCTTCATTGGACCTTCAGAAATTTGCCAAAGGACAGACTTCTAGCATGTTACTTAGGCCAAAAATTACAGCATCAAGTTAGAATGAAAAGATTCATTATCATGAGCAGTTTTAACAGTAATGAGAAGAGATGTCATTTGGGTGTGATTGTAAGCTTCAAAACAATAGTTTAAGGAAACACCATTCATTCAAAGTTAAGATTTCATGAATAGGAGAGACTTGATCTTCAAACTAATTCAAAATAGAATTAATACTTGATGCCAGTCCAAAGATTGTAGGTACTTGAATCCAGCAAAATAATCCAACATAGCCCACTAGTCCATAATAGTAGTGAGTTTTCAGCACATCTGGCAATTATCAGAAGTTGTTGACTTGAGCCTTTTACAGGTCAGCATATTAATACAGCTTTACTTTTTGTACCTATTGGTTACACTTTTCTGCTGAATGGCTAAGACCAAGTTAAAGCAAGGCCTATATAACTAAAAATGTAACTTTTGTATCTGACAAGGTCAGTCAAATCCCCTGAGGATTTACCCTGGAACCATGTGCAGCACTTTGTGGATCTTTTGTCAGTGTCAGCCATCTGGGTGAGTCACGGCCATTACTTGACCAATTTGCTCTCTGTGGCATCCAGTATGAAAAGGTCCTTTAAAAACTTCTCCAAATATAGTATCTCTAATCACGATGGAACATTCATGTCTGGCAAAACAAAACAAAGAAAGGGGGAAATGTTAGGAACCATGGAAGCTAGGAAATTAAATGTGTGTAGGTAGGACTAAGCCTGAGGGCCTAAAGTTACCTTTTTAGTTATATAGGTCTTGCTTTAACTTGGTCTAAGGTAAACCAGTCCTATGATAAACATCCTGTCTGGATAAGGTCAGCTATTAGTCACTAAGCAACCTTGTGTCATATGTTACTAACTTTGCAAAAGTATAAATAAAGGACTGTTTTGTTGTGGAAAAAAAAGAAAGAAAATATATATGTATGTATACACAAGATAGGATATACAGCTACTTTCTCTTAGTTCATTAAGAAGAAAGGTTTGCACTAAATTTGTTTAGAGAAGATATGTCTGAATCTTGTCCTCTGATTACTATGAAGACAACAATATGCAATGTATTAATTATTATAGCTGCCCTACTAACCTGTTTGGAAAGTGTTTCATTTCTATTTTATCTTTTTTCTCATTAAAATTAATAATAAATAAATAAACAAAATTAAATGAAAGATAACTGACATCAACGGAAAATAAGTTCAAATACCCACATACAAAAAGAAAGGAGGAGGAGGATGAAGAAGAAGAAAAAGAAGAGGAGGAGGAGGAGGAGAAGGGGGAGGAGGATGAGAAGGAGTAGGAGGAGAAGGAGAATTAGAAAGAAAAAAAGGGAGCAGCATACCACCTGCCACTGAACTATGGAAGGCTCAAGTCAATAGATTCAGACATTGCCAGTCCTGTGGATAACCCACTACTATTGTGGACTACTGGACTATATTGGAATATTTTGCTGAATTCATGCACCTACAATATTTGGATGGCAATGGAATACCCATTTCTGGCAAAACTAAACAAAAAAGGAGACATAAATATATATCTGTATATACAAAATAAGATGATATATAGCTACTTTCTCTTAGTTCAGTAATAAGAAAGATTTGTACTAATAGTGTTTGGGCAGGATATCGTGTCTGCATCTTGTGCTATGAATGACTACTACGAAGACAACACTATGCAATGTATTAATTGTTGTAACTCTCCTACCAACCTGTTTTGAGGCTGTCTTATTGCAATTTTTTTCTCAATAAAATTGATTTTTAAAAAAGAGAAACAAAAAAAAAAAACCATACCATCTGCCATTTCTTAGACTTCCAGGAAGCATTTATTTTTCTAGTTCAGGACTAGGTGCATTACAGAACTGCAATGTATGTGAGAGAATTTTCATTGACCTTAAGCATTAATTATATTCCAACTGCTGAGTCACTAAGCTCTGCTGCATGACAATATTTCACAAAGTCAGATGATACACTGACACATATGGCGGAACTAGGACACAAGGTAGCGGGGTGAAGCCTGCCTTCTTTCCAGCCTTGGTCGGTCACTTCCTTTCAGTGAACTTCTCCTTGAGGTGCTCATTTTCAATTCTTTACTCATGTACTATGATGATTAAATAAAGTAATTAGTGAAATACAAATATAGCCATATAGTAATTTATAACATGAAATCATTTTGAAGAAATACAGTCTGCCATTCAAATATGCTGTTGCTAGCACACGCACCAGTTCCAGCAGTTTGTCTGAACTGGTACATTCAGACAGCTTACCACAGTCAGTTCCTTTCACAGCTTTCATGGTGCCAACAGCATGTCAAAACCATTTCAACAAATGGCATTATTCTTAACTTGATCACCATAGAAAAATGGAGTGTGCTCGGTGGACACCAACTAGCAGGGCAGCAATCCATGTTCAACCCAGGCTACCCACAGCAACAGCCTTTCCTTCCAGCCTCCATTCATCAAACAGGCCGGGTAAAGGTTACACAACGACAGCACTTCCCTTCAACTCACGGTTAGGTTAGTTTAGTTTTCCATGAACCCAAGCCTGTGCAACTTCTCACCAAGACATTCAGAAGAATTCCATGGTGATTACACTCCAGTAGTTACAGTTCATAGGAACTGCCGGACAAGAACCACAGAAATAACAAAATAAAAATATATAAACACGAATTCATGACTCAGTGGTACAAGAATGCTTGCTCCCTCCTCCACGTTAAATACACATGTGTGTCTGGTAATGAAAGAATTGTTCAGGGGGCTCTGCGGGCTCTGGGGGAGGGGACAAGAAACCTACTGATCTCACTGTGCACCATCTCGCCTATGCCAGAGTTCAGCAGGAAGCCCCAGGGCACATGAATGGAAACTGCTGAGGTTTTGCTCTCTTTTGGTTTTGACAAAGGATCTACAAAGTGCGGGTTTTTCAGAAGATACTGAAAGTTGGATCCTGTTCCATGGCTGTGGGTCTTCCTTTAAACATAAACAGCAGCAAGAGAGCTAAGAATGACTACCACACTTGAATACCCAATAAACACCCAACGACAAGCACAGAGTTTTGGCTCTATATCAAAGCTTAGTTTTTCAGCAGCCCCTTTTGCGGCCTCTAAAGACAATGGCTGCAGTGTTTCTGAGCCAGATTCCTGGGATCCTGGGCTGGATCTGCTTTGCCACAACTCAACACTCACTCTGCAAGCTGAGCTAGGGTCCTCTTTGGGTGTGAAACCAAGCCATCCCCTCTAGGCCTATCGCTGTGGAAATATTTGTTTACTGAAATGAAAGAGCAGGAGTCTAACTTGAAATTTGCAGACTAAGTCCAGAGGAGACAGGTAAGGGATTTCCTTGGTGGCTTCTGCTTGGCTGGGAATGAGCAGGTTAGCCAAGGCCCTGCAACAGACTGGCTGGATGGTGTTGAGGATCGTACCACCTCACTATGCATTGTAGATTTGATTTTTAAATTGGTATTTAATAATTTAGGTTTTATGTCACTTAAGGGCAGCACAGACTTCTTACTCTCCTTCCAGGATAGCAGCTAAACCATATCAATGCCTTCTTAGGTCGCTGAGTGTCTGGCATTTTCATGTGAAGTATTTTCAACACAGACATGTGAGTCATTCAGAAGCACTGACATGCAGTCATCTCTGTCACCTCATTCCCAGACATTGCTCTTTAGAAGGCCAACATCAGGGTCCCTGCATCCTCCGGCAGCAAGCGCTTCAGTACTGCAAGCACTCTGTCACTCTTTCCTTCTCTCACAAAGGGCTTCCCCCTGGTAATTTTTAACATTAAGAATGATAACTGAAACACCCAGCTATTCTGTTCTAGGTATTTTTTTCAGAGTTGAAGTCATCCTACTGCATTGACACACTCATACCCTTGTTTTATAAGAGCACAATTTATAATAGCTACAACTTAGCAACCAGCTTTATGCCATCAGTAACTGAACTGATAAAGAATATGTGGCATTTATATATGATTAGTACTACTGTACCATAAAAATGTTCAACTTCTGGCATTTTGAGGTAAATGGATGTACCTCAAGACCTTAAGTGAATTAAATCAGAAACACAAGTTTAAATATCACATTATTTCTCTTACATGAACAATGTGAAGTACACATAAGGAGCAAAATAAAATATATTAGAAATTAGAGATATCTTTTGCAAATAGTAAGGGAAATACTAGAGGAAGGGATGTAGCCAGAGAAGGAAGAGGATGGAAGACCAAAGGAGAATTGAGCTGTATTAGGTACACTTCCAAATTCACCATGAATTATGTATCATGTTATACTGCAATAATGTGTCAGCAAAACATAAAATGATTATAAATTATAAAATATAAACTTTAAAAATAAAAAAGAATAATTAAATACAAAAGGATATAATAATATTTAAATTATTGCTCACATAGTATAACTAGGTTCCCATCCTAATTATTGGATCATTGTATGTTTAATTAACAAGTTTAATTATCCAGCACCTGCAAGCAAGTACAGGGGCTGGCTGTTCAATCCCCAGGCCTGTCCTGCCCCCCGGGGGACGCTGAGAGGGTGATTGAGACTGGGCTTGTGGTGCGCACCAAGTTCTGTAACCCCAGAACTAGGGAGACTGTAACCAGGAGAATCATTATGAGTCCAATCTAGTAGTGAGACCTTGAACACCCTGTAGACCTTTCCCTAAAATACAGAAGAAGAAAAAAATTATCCAATCATTTAATAGTTTTGATAGATTAAGAGAAATTATTTAATCATGAACACAGTGGCATCTATTCACTCCGATGCTACCACCTTTGAATTTATGAAACCCTGACAGACATAATGCTCACTCAGTGACACTGGATGTTGCATCTGTAAAACAAGGTAATAGCTATAGTAGCAGCTCCTGACAACTCTTCCCACTCCCATAACTCCATATGAAACACAATACATGATTGTGAGGCCTTGGCCCCAGAAGCCCGGTACACTGTGCCAGCTGCTGCAACCAGGCCTGCTGGCTGACACCTGTAAGCCCAGCACTGGGAGCCTGAAGCAGGAGGATCACTACAAGTCCGAGCTGCACAGTGAAACCCTGTACCAATTTAAAAAAAAAAAAAAAAAACTCAGTGGTCAGTCTTGATCTTCAAAATCATCCACACGAGGAATTACTATCATCTCCATTTCATAAATTAAGAAGCCAAATTACAAAACATTAGGAATATTACTGATGCTCACACAAATAGCGTAGCAAATTAGGAATCAAACGCAGGTCTCCTTACTATGAATCCAGCTTCCATTTGGGTAGGGCTTGCTACGAGAATAACCACAAATACAAATAATCTGTTTGTAAACCACCTGGTGAATCTGGATATAACTGTTATGGCCTCTTACTGAGGCTTAAGAAAAAATGCATTTCTTCTTCAAAAGCCCATTTTATGCCAAACACTTTTGCCACTCACAGCTCCATAGTTATATAATCGTAAAAATTACTGAGAGGCCCTTTCCTCACCCACTCATCCACACAATATTTTACTTATTTATTGAATTACCTATCTACTTTTTATGAAGAGCAATACACACAACACACACACATATATATGTATATATATTTTTTTTCTTTTTTTTTTTTTTTTTTTTTTTGCAGAACTGGGGATTGAACTCAGACCCTTGTGCTTGCCAGGGAAGTACTTATTCTATTGCACCATCTCCCCAGCTGGGAGCAATATATCTTTATCTCTTACTTGAACTATCAAACTTATAAATTTGATAAAATAAAGTCTTAATGATAACAGTCTTAATAATAACAAGGAACAGTACAGCCCACTTCACACACATGTTGTGAAAGAAAACTAATTTTTTTTAATTAATATCACACGTAGGAGCTACATTGTTTTCAGCAGTTCTACTAGCACCCATAACTGGCTTCAGTGGAACATATGCCTCCTTTTTGTGTGACCATATTTTCAATTTAAACCTCCTTCTCAAGAAAACATAATCTGACACTAATGTTTTCAGTATTTGTGGCAAAAACTATGATTTATTCAAAAATGCAAAGAATTCATCATAGTAAAATTACTTTGAACTAAATGAATGAATGAATGAATGAATGAATGCAAGCTAAACTAACTCCCCATCTGTTGCTCTGGATTCTACCTCTACTCTTACAGGTTATTAGGATGGGCACAGCCCACACTGGCCTCTTGCTTCCATCTCTGCTCTTACTGCTACTCTTTCGGATTGATATTTTTCAGTAGATATACTGATATATTCAGTCAGGCTCTGCTCCAGTCTGATATACCGGGAAACTAGCTAGTTCTCACACATCTTTGCTCAGCTCCATTATCTGCTGAACTTGATGGTCTGTTCTTGGAATGGTGTCTCAAAAAAAACAGCAAGAAACTCCCTGTATTTTTAAAACATTCTTGGGGAAAAGGCACTGCTTCACTATTCTCTTATCCTATGGAGACACAGGCTCCAGAAAAACTAGGTCCAGAAAAGCCGGAGAGCTCATGGAAGGCTTCATGAACACAGACGGCCTGAGCTGGCTTTGGACAGATTTGTGGAACTTCTGAAGGTAGGGGAGTTTAGCAAACCCAAGGCACGGCTGACAGTGGAAATGGGCCTGGTGCGACTGTGACGTGCAGAGGGCTGTTTGGCTGGAATCAAAGGTTGCCATGACAGTGGGAGGGGTCAAACAGGCACATTTATGTAGTTGAAGGGGAGAGTCAGGATTCCCCACTTTCTAGTCTAAAAATAAGTTTATAATAGCCATAGATAAAGTACTCAAAGAAAGGGAGAGAAAATGGATGCTGATGTTAGTAGAAGATGCGTTGTCCACCTAGGTTCTGTTGGGGACCTGCAAAGTCAAACTGAAATTCTGGATCTCACAGAATTAAAGGAAAAGCTGTGCTTCAACATGCACTCCATGAACTACAGACCAGAAGTTGGTCAACAGCCAAATTCCTCTGTGTGCATTTAAAGAGGACGGTTATTATTGCACACAATATTTTTGGAACAAAAGAAAACAGTAACTCACAAACCATAGCCATAAGCTAGGATTCCTCAGATTTCAGTTATGCTGAGCCCTAAGCAGAGCAAATGATCACATGTAGACAAATACCACAGTGAGGAAAATTCCAGTGCTCAAAGCAAAATATTAAGAGAAACAGACAACACAACCCTAGAGATTTGTTAGACTCCTTATTATTGGCAATTTATGTTTAATAAGTCTTTGGACTGAAAACTAAAAAAGTCAACAAAATTGTCCATAGGCATAGCCTATAATCATAATATCCTGTAGGAGGACAACTTGATTATTCAAGCAATGATATCAATAATCTGAATAAAGAAAAAATAACAAGACCATCATTTTCTTTTTTATTAGCATTCTTCTTTTCCTAAGCACTTTTTTCCCCCTAATTTTCATTTGTTTCTGGAACTATAAGCTTTTGCCTTACTAAAGAAGATGTAAAAGCATGAACAAGGGACCTTAAGAAAATCAAATTCCATTGAGAGACCTAGCTATCATTTCAAGGTAAAAAATAAAAAGTGTCCTTGAGTCAATATTTGCTTTTTTCAAAACTGTGTCCACAAACTTCATAAATAAACCAAAGCATTCTGTGTGTATTAATAATGGTGCCTCAACAACATACAATCAGAGCCCTATAGAACTAATGTCTTCTTGGGGCAGATTAGTAGCTCAGTAGATTAAAGCGCTTGCAAGCAGGCTCAGGGGCCAAGGTTTCAATCCCTTGGCCCCTGAGCCTGCCCCTGAGGGCGCTCCCACCTTCAGAGGGCTCTGCCCCTGAGGTGCACAGAGAGGGCAATTGAGCCTGGGTGTGCTGGTGCTCACCTGTAATCCCACATTTGGGAGGCTGTAAACAGGAAAATCACTATGAGTCCGATCTAGTAATGAGACCCAGAACACCCTGTAGACCCTTCCCTAAAATACAAAAAAAAAAAAAAAAAAAAAAAAGAACTAACATCTTCTCACAACAACCTAAAAATCATATTATATAGTTGAAGTAAATTTGGTCATTAATACTGTTTAAAACCATGGGAAAGGAAGAAATTTAGATATGAAAGTAAATTTACCAGTGTTTTTCTACTTAATCCTTGTGCCTACAGCTTTTGGCTATCTTTCTTCCTTGGAAGTTCTCTTCAGAAATCCCTACAACCCTCTTCTTCCCACTCCCTTTCCCCCTGGCAACCCAACCTGTCAGGACCTACTTGCTTTGAAACTGTCCTCGGCTACACTCTGAGCTGCTCTACCAAGCACTATTGCTGAACGAACTTGTGGGCAAAGCACTAGGAGAACTGATGGAGGATTTGTGTGTTAATGCATTTTAGTTTAAAATAAGAGAAAAGAAAGCTTTCTCTACTGGTAGCCATGCCAGGAACGGGAGAGTTAAACTAACTAAAATGGTGATCTTTTAATTGCATTTCTTTCCCAAGACACTGCCCCTGGCAAAGCAGTAATCCTGTTCTAAAATCTCCTGTGCCACCTGATGCAGCACTTTGTAGTCTGACTGTCACAGAAGGCTTCTTCCATAGGTTGCCCGGGGTTTGTCTGCTGCAGAAAGTATTCCTTTGATCAAAATCTGACTCTCAGTTCAGCTGCCACCCTCCCAAACCTGCTGCTCTGCTTTACGATTGGGCCAGTTGATTTCATGGCCCAGAGTGGAACACAAAGATGTCAGAACACATCTTAGTCCTGTCCACAGCAGAATAAGCACTCTCTGACTTCCTACCTTGGAACTTGGAAGAAAGAATTCCCCCCAAAGGAAATGCATGTGAACACACACACACACACACACACACACACACACACACACACACACACCTGGCAAAGACTAGAAGAGTTTGAAGAGAAGTGAAAATTAGGAGCTCTAGGGAATTTCTTTGAGGAAATATTGTATCAAAATACACCAATTTTACCTTGGGCCATTAAGAAATAATTTAATCCAGGAGTCTACTCTGCTTATAGCAATAAGACAAGGACCACCATGAAGGTCAAAGGACAGGTATACACCTGGGCCTGTGATGCAAGGTCTTACACATTACCAGTGTGCTGTGTTTTTCCCTACCCCTTTACTCTCATGGTCTTGTCAACTTCAAAAACAAGATGCTTTATTAAAGCCAGGGTACCTCACCAATACATCTCAAAGAATAAGGCAGATGAAAGAATAAACCTGTTGGGGAACCACTTCCCAGGGGCACACGACAAGCTCCTAAGCCCTTGAACTGTTATTTCTTATGTAGTTTTTTCTTTCTCCCCCTCCTGTGTTCTCTTAAACAGCCATCAGCTCATCCTTATCACAGGGCCAGGGTATTCATGCAGAGTGAGAATGCTTACAGAAAGAATACAATAATACCTGGGTAATAGTCCTCAAGACTGAAATGTTTGCACAGAAAAAACGCTCTTTGCAAAGTGCTCCTGGAACCAAAAAGAAAGTCCTAGTTTCTAGCCCACCCCTGCAACTTATGAATATGAAGCAAAAGCTTGCCCTTTCTTTCTTAATGGACAAAGCTGATTTATCTCTCTATCAGCACTGCTTCCTCCCATAACCCTTTCCTAATAATGCTTTATTTGGATACAAAACTCTCACTTGATTCTATTTCTACTTCTTCTGGGTCAGAAGACTCCATGTGTCAGGTATGACAAGTATTTTCCATCTGAGTAGTTGGCCTTTTTTTTTTTTTTTTTTTTTTTTTTTTTTTTTTTTTTTTTTTTTTTTTTTTTTTTTTTTTTTTTTTTTTTTTTTTTTTTTTTTTTTTTTTTGGCAGAACCGGGCATTGAACTCAGGCCCTTGTGCTTGCCAGGGAAGCACTTATTCTACTGAGCCATCTCCTCAGTCCCCTGAGTATTTGGCTTTTACAAGGTGTAAATCTTTGATCTTCACTTCTCTGCTTGTATTAGTCAGCTTTTCCAGTACTGAGACAAACACTTGTGGGAGACTTTAGGTCTAAACCATAACACTGACTTAAAAATAACTATATTTTCCATTTTCAATCTACTCAGCACAGAATATTTCACACATGGTGACTAAAATGTGTGTGTGTTTCTCACCACAATTCTCAAAAAGACACCAGCTAGACACTCTGCAATCTGAGTTCTGGCACTGTACATGCAGATAGAAGCAGATCCCCCAAGTAGAGAGCTCAGCCCCACTAGACTGCCTGAACTTCAGTCACCAATCACAAGAAATAAGTCATTAGCTGTATGCCTATAAGTCAAGGTTTCCTATACCCCCTTTTAAGGTTAGATTAATTTTCTACAGTGTCTCACAAGGGAACATTTTATTTACATTTACCAGCTTATTATAAACGTTATTACAAAATACATAGATGAACAGCCTAACAGAACAAAGGCCCAGGGCAGATCTGTGGGAAGGGGGAAGGGCTTCCATGTTCTTTCTGGGGGCCTTCGCCCTTCAGAGATCTCCCTGAGTTCAGCTCTCCAGAGCTCATCCAAGCCTGTCCTTTTGGGGTTCTACAGAGGCTCAGCTGTGGAAACACAATTAAGCAGATCACAGGCCACTAGTAACAAGCTTCAGCACCTCCCCCTACATACAATGGAAATGGAGGATGTGTGTTAAAAGTTTCAAGCATCTAATTATATAGTTATGGTCTCTAGCAACCATGCCCATCCTAAGGCTATCCAGGAGAACACCAACAGTCAGCACAGAACAGCAACAAAAAACCAAATATTTCCATCACCCAGAAAATTCCAAGAGACTGAGGAAATAGTAAAAGTCAGAAGATGAAGATACAACTATAAACACTCAGCTATCTTATCTTTGACAATGGGCCCAAACAAGTCCACTGGAAGAAAGATAGACTCTAACAAATGGTGCTGGAAAAACTGATGTTTCAGTTTTTCAAAAGACATCAGTTTATGGAAAATGGCAGTTAATATTTAGAATTTTCACTTTGACTAACTCTGTATTCTGATATCTGTAATCTAAGCAACTACATCAAGGACAGAAATATATAATACAAAAACCATGACTGAGTACCTCTCATTTTGATCTTTTTAAACGTGTACCATTTATACTGTCTTATCAATTATTATATTCTCTTTAAAATAATTTTTTTTTAAAAGTAAAGAAGACAAGGAAAAAATTAAGGTTTATTGAAAGCAAGTGTTAATATTCATTTATTTGTCCAGTCTTACAGATTATATCTGTTAATCTGAGCAACAGATCTGATGATAAAAATATGTGCTATAACCATTGTTAATTTGCTGTTCTTGGTTTGAAAATCTATAACATATGTGTCATTGTATGCTATCCTGTTTGTCTTTGTATCTGCTACTTGTCTTGGCTTTTGCTTTTACTCTTCAAAATAAAATTAAAAGTAAAATGAATAAATAAATAAAAGTCTTAGACATTCAGTGTCAGAAATTAAGATTGAAGGCTAAAAATTGAAACAAAAATTTTCCTAGTTACCCATATACACAAAGAAATTATGAGTGCCCTCTCAGGAACCAGACAGGAACCAAATATATATTTCTTACTATAACATAATATCACGGCTTCATTCTGACCCTACCCAGCCTTTGGGGCTTAAACTTCATTGTGTTTCTTCTGATCTGGTCGGTCTTTCTGGTCCTAAAATATCCCACTACACTCCATGTCTCCATTTCTTACCACACGATGACCCAACCCCTTGGCTGGCCTAATGCACATGACCCATGACACATGGCCCTCCAGATGCAAAGGGAAGGCACTCAACCAGAAGATGTGAGCTTGAACTATAGAGAACAAGGGGTCCTGGAACAGCTACTAAAGGTCTCCACGTGCAACGCCGTCATGTGTCCCTATGGCCATGGGCACCCTTCTCTCTCAATCACCCAGTGTACTCACCCATGGTCTACAGTGTAGAGTGCTCCCAAGTCATCAAATTTACAATGGAAATCTCACTGAGAGATTTTTCAAATGAAGAAAATCTTGAAATTTATCTCTTGATGTGAGGTTTGAGAAAACAACAGATTCCTCCTGTGGTCAAAATAGCAGTAAGCTGCAGAAATAGAGCAAGTATAGACAACAGCAAAAGAATTTTCTTTTTAAAAAAAAAAAACAAACCATAAGTGCTGGCATCATTTCCTCCAGTGATGGATAACTATTTTTAAAAGAAAACATTGGAAAGAGTACGAACCAAAATAGTACAGACCAAAAGTCGGATAACAATAAATTCTTTATTGTTGTCTATGAATATAATCATCACTCCTAAAATCTGACACTTACTTTACAATGAGGATTTTCATTTTTTAAAGAACTAATTATCCTTTAGAATGGTTCCAGTCTGACAGGGAACTCTCTTAGAGAAAAACAAATGAGTGTATTGTTGGTGAAAAGAACTTTGACCTGCAAAGAATATTTAGGCATTTTCCCAAACATGCTGTTGATTTCCACACCAAGTTGGCAAAAGCATGAGCCATCTGGAATAAAATGTTATGCACTTCCTTGGCATCTCACTGTATTTTAGTTTTGTACCACAAAATTCATGATATCCTGCTAAAAAAAGGTTATTTTTCAATAAACCACAGACTTACAAGATACTCCAAGTGGATGTGTTAATATTACCTACTTCAAAATCGAAAGCATTTTTAGACAAGCATTTGCATTTACTGCATCTGTCACCTAGTTTTAGAGTATTCTATAAAATAACATCCTCTTTTACCAGATCCCAATGGAGGCTTATAGAAGCACTCAAGAAAAACATAAGAAATCTGGATTCTAGTTATCATTCTACCATTAACTTCACTGGGGCTATTATCTAAGACCTTTAAGAGTTCCAGATGTGATAAGATAGCATCGGCTGCCTAAAGACATTGTATTTCTCTGAGACAGAAGAATGTTTTTGCTCTTGGAGCAATTCAGTGCAGATATTCTGAGTCTCTACCAAGTGGTGATTCAGGGGTTCAGAGTCTTCTGGTTTTCCAAAGTTTTCATCCACAAGAGCTTCAGAGTCCTCTGCTTCTAGCCAATAGAAGACTAAAGTGTGTACAGAAGTTAGAGCCATTTCTTTGGAATCAGGCCTACAAATGACACATTGCATTTCTACTCACAGATTCCAGTATCAAAAACTAATCATATTGCCAAGACTAATCATAAAGGGGGAGGGGCCTAAGAAATAGGTACAGTCAGAGAGAGCACAAACTTGGGCCTTATAGCTATAAATGTTCCTGCAGTGTACCTACTGCTCCGTGCAGTGGGGATAACCATATCTGACCCACCCACTCACAGGGATGTTTGAAACACATGGATGATACGTTTAATGTGCTTTGTAAATGGCAGCAGAAAAACCATAGCCCCATAGTACGTTATTTTCTCTGCTCTCCACAATCTTATTGGTAAAAAGAAAAATCTTACTGGTACTTTCTAGTATTCTATTGATGTCCAAATCTACCTCTTCATTCACCACCTTCGCATTCTAGTGGCTTTGTACTAAGTCCATTCTCCAGTCCATGAAACAAGCTTTTTTCCTTTTGTTTTCCTGTTGCCACAGCCCCTTGGTGGGTCTGATTTTTTTCCCTGGAGACTCTCTCTGTCCCAACTGCTAGATTCCCAACTTTGACCCAAACATTTCTCATTGCAATGACTTCACTAAAACTAATTTCTCACCAAAATCTTTCCCCAGATAATTTTGTCCTTCTCGTGGCAGCATGTTGAAGACCCTCATGTTGAGTCCACACTGCTCCTCACACTCTCGCCTCTGTTGTCTTCTACCTACAGGTGCTCTCTCTCTCATATAACCACTATTTTATCTCACTTGAGAAACAAAAGAGAAACAGAATGCAACAACACTTCACCTTCCTGACACCAACCACACAGTCCACAAAGCTTTCCAGGACAGGGCAGAACTTTTAGAACAGATAAGTATCAAATTAGGGGCATCAACTGCAAAATAAATAGGAACAAAAATAGAAAACCAAAAGAAGATGTAGGAGGAGAAAGAAGAGGAGGGGGAGAAGGAGGAGGAGGAAGAGGAGGAGGAGGAGGAGAACAACAACAACAACAACAACAAGAATGAGAGGGGCTGGAGAGATGGCTCACTAGAATAAGCACTTCCCTGGCAAGTGCAGGGACCTGAGTTTAATCCCTGGTTCTGCCGAAAAAAAGAGAAGAAGAAGAGGAAAGAAAAAGAGGAGGAGGAAGAGGAAGAAGAGGGCCACCAGCTGAGGACCAGACCTTCAATTCTCGAGTTTTTCAAAGACATTTAGGAGCTGAACAAAAACACCTTTTATCTGAAGATATCTCACCAAATATATGGCAATACAGTGGCACCTCAGTTCAGGACGCAACTTCTTTCATGATCCTGGAAACATGACCTGTTCATGCTTGTCACCAGATATGGAGTTCCTTTCCTGAGCAGAAGCAAATGCTTCTGTTAGCAAACTGAACTGTTCATGAAAAGAGGCACTTGGGAACTGAGGTATCACAGTGTATGTGCAGTGCTGCAACTCAGGAAAGAAAAAGAAGGGCGAAAAGACAAAAACATACCAGAAATAAAGCCACTACAGCATTATTTGTAAATGCAAAATCTGAAAAACTATCTAAATATTGAAGCACAATAATCGCAAAAAGTCTGGTACATACACACAATAGAGTATTTTGGAGCAGTTAAAGACAATGAGGATAATATGTATATGCTGAGATTAAGAATTTCTAGAAGGCTAGATAGCTAAAAAATAACATGCAAGATACAAAAGAGTGTATATAGTAGGTACATTTTCTGTGAAAGAGAGAGAGAGAGAGAGAGAGAGAGAGAGAGAGAGAGAGAGAGAGAGAGAGAGAAAGGAAGGAAGGAAGGAAGGAAGAAAGAAAGAAAGAAAGAAAGAAAGAAAGAAAGAAAGAAAGAAAGAAAGAAAGAAAGAAAGAAAGAAAGAAAGAAAGAGCCATTTGCCTTACAGTAGAAATTCAGGAAAGATAAAGTAGAGATGGGTTGAAATCATAATAAATAAGGTAAGAAAAAAATATGGGAAGAATGGTATGAGGGAAATAACACTGGTGAGTTTTAATTTTCCTGTAATTTTTATTTCAGAAAAAAGTTAATTCTCACATATACAGATGTAAAATTAAATCACCATGGGTGGGAAAGACCACACAGTAAGAGAAAAAAAAGAATGAGCAGACTAATCTAAGTCAGTTGTGAACATGGTATTTTATTGTATACCCTCAGGCTTAGGCAAAGCAGCAAACAAGCTCTGAGCTCTTTAACACATTTGGATTTGTTTAGTGATAGTGAGGAGCAATTCTAAATCTCTTTCGATGTATTAAAGGCTTGAGTAGATGAGATTTGTCTGTGTTCTTGGGAGCCACATTCTAGCTATAGAAGGAAAAGGAAGGATGTGGAAAGGGTGCAGAGGTGGAAGTTTAAGTGTTAACTCTTGATTTATAGTATGGATAAAAAACACGGGAGTAGGCACAAGTGGTTATATGATTTCATCTGTCTATATACATACTTACATATATATATATATGTATACATGTGTGTGTTTCCACATTTATATATGCATAAGATACACATTTCATCGTTCTATTACCAGAGCATGCAAATACCAACGTATACATCTAGCATCCAAGAACTGGTTTCCAACATCATGTCCCACTAACAAAAACTAGGGATTCTCAGAAAAATATCTGCTTCCAAGACAAGGTCAAGGAGGGGACAAGATAAGCAGGAAATGCTTTGTTATATCAGAAGGTAAAATAATAGTTACACAATTAGGAGGAAGGGCCATAATCTATAGAATAATAGAATAACATGACTCCATGAATTCATACTAATAATAACAAAGGAACAATGAAGTAGAAGGGTAGATTTTTACTTCTTTATGTTAAAGGAAACAAAAATAAACAATAAAAACATGATATAAAATTTCAAAATAAGATTTTAAGAAAGTAGCAATGTGTATTATTATCTTCAAAGTAGTTGCTCGTTTCACAAGATATGATTCCTTTTCCCTTCCTTCTTTTCTCCTCTCCATTCTAGTTGTTCTTTACCTTTGAGCAATTTCTTCCCATTTTGCAATACCTATTGCACATTTTGAGTCTTATTTACCCTTTCAGTTTCTTACACTAGGGGATAATACAATGGTTACACATGTGAGACTAATTTATTTCATGTTGAAATCTGGGGAAGGAAATTTTCCAGGCAAGTGGATTAAAGCATTGTAAATATTTTTTTATTTATTTTTTCTGTATTTTTTTAGGGAAAGGTCTACAGGGTGTTCAGAGTCTCACTACCAGACTGGATGCACAGTGATTCTCCTGTTTACAGCCACCCAAGTGCTGGGATTCCAGGCATGCACCACCATGCCCAATCTCAGTTGTTGTCTCAGCGCACCCAGGAGACAGAGCTGGCACCACATACTGGGGATCGAACTTCCAGCCCCTGCGCCTGCTTGCAGGTGCTTTCATCCACTGAGCTATTTGGCCAGCCCTTGTAAATATTTATTGAGTGAATCAGAAGTGGCAATGGCTAAACAAGTTCCAGAAAAAGAGAAAAGTGAACCTAGCAGCTTAGTCATTGGGCTAGATAAAAAGAAGTTGTCTGTAACCATGCCATCGGCTAGACTGCATCTTCTGCTTCTAAAGTTTCTAGATCTCCTGAATAAATATTCAATAATCTATGAAATCATTACTTATACCTATCCTTCCTGAGCTCTTCAGCCCCCTCTCAAGGCTGAACACAGAGCATCTGTTTCCACATCCAAGAAAGAATTTACAAGGATCTTCACTCTAAACTCTAATCAAATTGTTTTCAGAAATCTAATAACGTATACTAGGAAAAGTACCTGTGAGTTGTGCAAAACAAATCCAATTTCTAAACAAAAATCCCTTATTTTTATTATGACTGATGCAAAACTATATTCTATTTAGGAATAGAATATATTCCTAATTATTTTCATGTACCACAAATATGAAATCTTTCTGATTATAATTTCTTCATTGGCATCAAAAAAAATGTTGCAAAGATGTATGTGATCAACAATTTACAATAGCTGGGCATATACCTAAATCTCAGCACTCAGAAGGCTGAGACAGGAGGATCAGACACAGAGGAGGAGATAAGGAGAAAGAGGACAAAGTAAAAGGAGAAACTTTTAAAAATGGAACCTACTGTGTTAATGCATTTCAGACTATAAAACCGTAAGTCTTCTATGTCTACACAGAAAAAAGAACATTTTTCTTTTCTTGTCAGCATTTCTCTAAGGAAGAAAACAAGAACAATTTCAACCATGCATTCATTCACTTATTAATTTATTTATTCAATTATTTACCGTATGTTTATTGATATTCCCAACAGTTTCAATGCAATGTTATAATTGATTATGAAAAATATATACCAAGAGGTAAAGAAGACTAGGAGCCGCAGTGTTTGTAAGAACTGGAAGAAGTTTCACAAAGAAGCACAAGGAGGTGTGTATTGACAAACAGTAGAAGTAAGGCAGGTAGAAACAAGAAAACCACCATTAATTATGAATTAAAATCAAGGGCAACTCCACTCTTCATCCACATGGCCCATGGACCAGCAGGAACACCAACACCACAATAGGGCCCTGGTTGGGGCTCACATCTTGGGGAAGCAAGACGAGCAGTCTAGCGAATTACAGGGCAGCAGCAAGAGTACAAGCTAGCAATGGGCAAGTTAGGTGATCCAGTGCAGCACTTGGGCACAAAGACACATGGAATAGAAACAGGGGGTAGGGCCACCTTGTTTTTTATCCCAAAAGGCTAAGATAGAACTACAGCCACAGAAGATTAATCCCATCCCCAAGCCCAGAGACCAAGAACATACTCAACACAAAGCCACCAGCAAACTTGGCTAGAGTACACATTTGTGGGATAAAATTGAACTTATTACAAAACTGTAGACACTCAAGGAATTTTACTACTTTTATTTTTCCCTGTCTGATTGGTTTTCTTCTTTGTATCTGGCTGTGTTGGTGTTTTTGTTTTGTTTTGCTTTAAACTCTGTTAGATTTTGTATTTACTTTTTCTTTTTTAAATGTATTTGGTACAGGGTCTCACTACACAGGTTGGATTCAGAATGATCATCCTGTTTTCAGCCTCCCCAGTCTGGATTACAAGTATATGCCACCATGTCTGGTCTTGGTGGCCAGCTCAGCACGCCCAAGGGCAGGGCTGGCATGGCATGTCATGCCAGGGAATTAGCCCGGTCCCTGCCTAAGCAAGTATTTAGTCTGCTGAGCTACCTCACTGGTTCTTGTTTTTCTTTTTGTATGTTTGTTTTTCTATGTGAGGGGGATTTATTTTTGTTTTCTTTCTTTCCTCTTTTTCTCTCCTCTTTTCTTTCACTACTTTGATCTCTGTTTCTTTTGGTTTACTTTTACTCATCCCTTTCTCTCTTTTGTCAACTACTTTGCTTGATTTTAATACTTTCATGACAGTAAACATTGTCTCTTCTCTTTATGGTTCACTTCAATATGCCTAAGCTTTCTCCTCCAATCCTTCCCTTCTGTCTCCTACAAGTACCCAAAATTTGGATGAACATCCTTTATCCTCAAGCCTTGTTCCTACTATATTTAATCTCATTCATCTCTCCATTTTATCCCCTACCCCTCTTAAGTGGCCATACACACACACACACACACAAAAAAAAAAAAAAAAACGGCAAAATCATTATAGTAAATGGAAAATCATTGCATACAAGTTGGGTTATATTGCATAACTGTAGAACTTTCCTCATGGTTAAAGGTATCAGACTATAGTTGCCACAGTTTACAAATAGTCAAGTTATGCTTGAGGCTATTTTTTTAACTGCTAAATGTACTACTTTACCTGAGATTACATACCTATTATACCAGTTTTTCTCCCCTCTATGTCAAAACTGAAAAAGTAAAAGAACATTCTGAAGGGTATAGTAGAAAGAGGAAGTAAATAACACAAACACAGGAACATTGACAGAAAAAAGCTACCAGGAAGAGCAAGCATTTAAACAGAGAAGAGACAACAAACCAATGACAAGTAAATAACATGAAAAAGATAAGGCAATATATACCCGTGGTAGACATCAATGTAAATGGTCTCAATTCATCAATCAAAATAAACAGACAGGCAGAATGGATCAAGAAACAAGATCCAACAATAATCTACATCAAAGAAGCACATTTAACCCCAAAAGAAATTCATGGACTAAAAATCAAGAATGGAAAACAATACTCAATGACACATGAACCCAGAAAAGAGCAAGCATGACTATTCTATTTGGATACAACACAAACTTTAAGCCAAAACTGACCAAAAGAGGCAAAGAAGGTTACTACACACTTGTTAAGGGAAAAATTCAAGAGGATAGATCAACTAGACAAAAAAAAAAAAAAAATCAACAAAGAAATATCATAAGGGATGGCAAGATGGCTCATTGGACTCAGTGCTTGCTTAGAAAAGTACAAGGACGGGGTTCAATGCCTGGTACCATATGCCATGCTAGCCCCATCCCCAGGCGTGCTGAGCCAGTGACCAGTCTGTGTATGGTGGTATCTACCTTTAATCCTAGGACTGGAGAGGCAGAAAACAGGAGGATTACTGTGAGTCTGAGCTTCATAGTGAGACCCTGTATCAAATATATTAAAAAATAATAACTAAAAATATATCAGAATTGAACTAAGGCTTTGAATAAATGAACTTGGTAGATGTCTACTGGGTGTTCCACCACAAAAACAGATGGAATTCAAAATATGCATCAAAATATGTACTTTTCTCAGCTGACCATGGAATATTCTCCAAAATAGACCCCATATTAGACCACAAAACATGGTGAAGTAAATGTAGAGGAACAGAAATCATCCCACGCATTACTATCTGGCCATAGAAGAATGAAACTGCAAACCAACATTAAAAGAAATAACAAAGCTACATAAACACATGGAAATTAAACAATATTATTCTGAAGAACCAATGGTTCACAGAGAAATTAAAGACAAAATCTGACAATTAAATGATAACACCAATATATAAGCATCAAACTTATGACATGCAATGTAAGCAGTCTAATGAGAGAAATTTATACTAATGAACTCTCATCAGGGAAAGAGAATGAGCTCAAATAAACAATCTAATGTTGAACCTTAAACTTCTAGAAAAAGAAGAACAAATCAAATCCAAATCTCATGTAAGGGAGGAAATTATAAAGACAAGATCAAAAGTTAAAGTAATTGAGACTTAGAAAACAATACAGAGAATTAATGAATCAAACAAGAATAAATAAAATTGATAAACCATTAGCCACCCTCATCAAAAACAGGAAAGAAAAACATAAACTCAAGCAATTAGAAATGGAAAGGGAGAAATCACAACAGATCCTACAGAAAGCAGGTAGCATCAATACCTACTCTGAGGTATGTGACTGATGATGTAGTGTGTGGCTAAAGAGAGTCACATAGAGAGAAAACAATCTCTTAGGCTTTCACAGAGAGCAACTTGGTCAAGCAATGACCGTGACTCATCCACATGGCTGACACTGACAAGGGATCTACAAATTGCAGGACAGGGTTTCAGGGTAAGGTCTAAGGAGACTTGAGTTCCACTTCTTATTATATAGGTCTTGCTTTACCTTGGTTTTAACCATCCAGCAGAAAAGTATGGAAACAAGGTATGAAAAATGAAGCCATGTTAATATGCTGAGCTGTGGAAGGTTCAAGTCATCAGATTTAGACATTGCTAGTCCTGTGGGTAACCCACTACTATTGTGAACTACTGGGCTATATTGGAATAGTTTGCTGAATTCATGTACCTACAATATTTGGATGGCAATGGAATACCCATCTCTGACAAAACTCAGCAAAAAAAAAGAGATATAAATGAAAGACCATTTTGTATCTGTATATGCAAAATAGGATAGATATATAGATATTTTCTCTTAATAAGAAGAAAGATTTGTATCAATAGTGTTTGGACAGGATATCATGTCTGCATCTTGTACTATGAATGACTACTACAAAGACAACAATATGCAATGTATTAATTGTTGTAACTCTCCTACCAACCTGTTTTGAAGCTGTCTCATTGCAATTTTTTTCTCAATAAAATTAATAAAAAATACCTACTCTGAGAACATATATTTTAGTAAGATGGAAAACACAGAGGAACTGGACAGAACCCTACACACAATTGAATTAGCAAATCTAAATCAAGAAGATATAAAAATTTCACATAACTTCATATCAGCCAATAAATTTGAAAATGTAATTAAAAACTTAGCAACAAAGAAGAGTCCAGGTCTTGCTGGATTAACTGTTAAATAATACAAGAAATTTCAAGAAGAACTAATGTCACTAATATTGAAACTTTAAGGACTGAGAACAATTCTGCTGTACTAAATGTGTGATGCTATAGGTGCATATATTTTAAAAAATTGTAATTTTGTTGTGAATTATGTCTTTTAAAAAATTTAAGAAAATTAAAAGGAAAGAAATATTTCCATAATTACCCCTGGAGCCAAGTATTTCCTTGACTCCAAAACCAGAGAAAACTCAACCAAAAAAGAAAAGTGCAGGCCGATATCTCTAGTTAACATAGATGCAAAAATCCTTAGTAAAACACTGGCAAACATAATACCACAAATCATCAAAAATATTATACACCATGACCAAGTAGAATTTAACCCAGGGATTCAGGGATGGCTCAACATAGCAAATCAATAAATGTAATATATCATATGAACAGAACCAAAGACGAAAATCACATGATCATCTCAATAGATGCAGAAAAATATTTGACAAAGTCTAGTACCTATCAATGAGAAAAAAACCTATAGAAAATTGGAATAGATGGTCTTTGTATCAGTCTGATAAAAGCCATACAACACAAACCAGCAGCTACCATCATATTAAATGATCAAAAATTGAAAGCTTCCAGTCTAAAAGCATGAACAAGACAATGTCGTCCAACATCACCACTTCTGTTCAATATAGTTGTGGAAACATTATCCAGAGCAATTAGTTAACAGAAAGAAATAAAAGTAGTGAGGATAGAAAAGAAGAAATTAAATTATTATTATTTGCAGATGACGTGATACTCTACACAGAGGACCAAAAAATTCTACCAAAACCTTCTAGATTTAATAACCAAACTTAGCACTGTACCTATATACAGTCAACACTCAAAAATCAACAGCATTCTTGTACACAAGCAACATATTCACAGAGAGAGAGAAATTAGGGAATCCACACCCTTCAAAATAGATCCAAAATATGCAATACTGAGGAGTCAGTCCACAAAGGAAGTAAAAGATCTATACACTGAAAACTCCAGTACTCTGAAAAAGGAGACTGAAGTGAGATTAAAGAAGATGGAAAGATATCCTTCACTCCTGGATAGGAAGAACCAATGTCGTGAAAATGGCACTACTTCCAAGACTGTTATACAGATTCAATGCAATTCCAAACAAAATACTATCATCATACCTCAAAGAACTAGAGAATGCATTATTAAAATTCATTTGGACCAGAAGACCTAGAACAGCAAAAGCAAATCTGGGCAACACAGGCAAGGCACAAGGCATCACAATCCCTTACTTGAAATTATACTACTATAATTTCATAAAGCTATTATGATAAAATCAACATGATATTAGCAAAAAAGAAGACCTGAAGATAAATTGAGCAGATTGGAAGAAGCAGACACAACTCCAAACACACTCAGCCACCTTATCTTTGACAAAGGGGCCAAACATTTTCACTGGAAGAAAGATAATATCTTTAATAAATGGTGCTAGAAAACCTGGATTTCTACATGCCAAAGACTAAAACTGGACCCTTGTCTATCACAATAAACTAAAGTCAAAATGGATCAAAGATGTAAATATTAAAACAGAAATTCTAAATTTATTATAAGATAAAATAGGTAGAAATCTTGAAGACATATGTGTAGGCAGAAACTTCATGAACAAAACCCAGGCCACACAAGAAATACTACAAAGAATTAACAAATGGGATCTCATCTTATTAAAAAGTTTTTACACAACAGAAGAAATCACCAACAGAGTGAAAAGACCACCAAAGAATAGGAAAAATTATAGCCAATTGTCCTTCAGATGAAACTTATATCTAGAGCATATAAGGAATGGAAAACAATCAGAAACCCCAAACTCAAAGACCCAATCCAAAAATGGGTTTTTGAGGTGAGTACACACTTCTCAGATGAAGAAATACAAATGATAAATAAATATATGAAAAGAATGTTCAAGATCTTTGCTCATCTGGATGCAAATTAAAACACTGATGTTTTGTCTCACTCCAGAAAGAACAGCATCATCAAGAAATCAATCAATAACAAATGTTGAAGGCATTGTCAGGGAAAAGCAATCTTTCTCCACTGTTGGTGGGAATGCAGACCTATACAACCATTGTGGAAATCAGGGTGGGGATTTTTCAAAAACTAGATTTAAGGTTCCATTCGACCCAGCTATTCCTCTTCTGGATATCTTTCCAGAATAATTAAAAATACCATACTACAGTGATATATGTGCACCCATGTTTATAGCAGCACAATTTGTCATAGCTGGGGCCAGAAAGATAGCTCAGTAAAATAAGTGCTTGCCTGGCAAGTGAAATGGCCTGAGTTCAATCCTTGGTTCTGTTAAAAAAAAGGAGAAGGAGAGTGAAATAAATAAGACTCGTGTGTACAAACATTCTATTGTCTCCCTGGTGTAAGAACCTGAAATGACGTCCAAAATATACAATAGATACCATGAAATAGAAAATGTTCAAAAAGAAAAAGTAACTAGGATGAAAGAAAATGAAAAGGAAGGGAGAGTAAAGGTAAATGTACAAGATAGTTATACCACTGATTTCTCATAGTTCATTGAAAAGGAAGTCTTGTACTCAAAATTTTATTGCTATGTTTAATAGCTATGTTTAATTCTGAGTAATTGCTATGAAGATAATAATACTCAATGTATTGGGTATTATAGTTATTGTTACTCTCCTATTACCTTGTTTTGAAATTCAGGGGGGTTTTCCCTTAAAATAAAAAATAATTAAATGAGTTATGTAGAAATAGGATTAGGCTAATGACTGGTACATAGTACATGCCATAAAAGTGTTCTTGGTTATTAATGTTGCCATCACTGTCATCATTAGCATTGTCTCTGATGAAGGGAATAAGGAGAATGATTATCAGCTCCTTTGCATGGTACTTGTCTAAGATCACCTATCACCGGTAACTTCACCAGGTTTATTTCAAGTTTCAAAGGCTCCACTGAAGAAAAATCAACCAACACAAAGATCAGGCATAGAAATCATCACTTTCCCTATCCAACTAAAATATTGGGTCATAAGTAAAAAGATTGTAGTAATGGAGGAAACAAAAGGGATTGAAGTCAAGCTAGCCTAGGTTGGATTTATAAGATAAGGACAGAATTGGAGGAAGGTTAGTTCCTTAGCTTTTCCTAGAACACAGCTAACAGACTTGGGTGGTTTATTCCAGGGTGTCTGGTGTTAATAGCCATCTATGCATTGGTATACATCAGCATAGATGATGCTGCAGGATCAACAATCACATTCTCTGCATAGACCAACATATGGCAAGTTGGCCATGAGCCTAGACAGCTCCCTTCAAGGAAACTACTAAGGGTCACACATGCCTATAATCCTAACACTTGGAAGGCTGAAAATGTGGATCACTACAAGTCTGATCTGTAGACCTGTACTAAAAACAGGAAAAACAAAAAAAGAAGTGACTTGGAAACTCCGTTTAATTCCTAGCTATAGTCCAGCCACCTAGAACATAACATAGTGTCCAGGTCACACCAGTAGAGGCAGGAGAACTGAAGAGTTACTGACCTTCTACTAAATGCATAGCCACCTATGCCAGTTTCACTTCTTTTGTTCTGGCCACAACTAATCATGTGGCCCTAGTTAATTATATTTAATTGTATTTAGAAATTTTTACAAGTACATGAATATTTGATGATCAATGTCTCTGTACAATCACAACTAAGCTATATAATGTATACTTACAATGTCTACATGTATGAATATACTTTTTCCTGAAGAAGCATTTAGGAAGAGCACAAATTCTGTTTCTGCCTTTGAATGATTAAAACTAGTTAAGGGGCTGGGGAGGTGGCTTGGTAGAATAAGTGCTTGCCTGGCAAGTGCAAGGACCTGAGTTCAATCCCTGGTTCCACCAAAAAAAAAAAATGCTTAGATCACTCTTCTCATTGGACTGAAATTTTAAAAAACATACTCTGTAAAATCTAGATAATTACCAACAATAATAGGTTTTGAATGAATATAGAAATGGATGGATGAAATCCTGAGATGGAGCCAATATAATTTTGTCATATTACCACATAACTTAGAAGTCTCCTAGCAAAACTTTTGTTCAGCAGTTAAAATTAGTTTCATTGTTATTGATTGGTTTCATTGATTTTTATTGATTTTGATACATTCATGTTATCACTCAAATTACCTAGGAAACACCCATCAAAATAATTCAGTCTTTTCATGTTTAAAGAAACAAGCTACTCGTTATTTCATATTTTGGTTTTCAGATAATTATTTATATTTTGGTTTTCATTCCCTTTTACTATGAAACTTTAATTCCTATTAAAAGAAATATTCAACTCAATCATTCAGAACAATAGTCTTCCATCTTAGATATTTTCTCTGTTAAAGTCTCTGTTGTTCTTTTCTTTTCTTTTTTTTTTAAATGTATTTAGTACATGCTCTACGGGATCTCACTACCCAGATAGGACTCCTGGTGATCCTCCTGTTTTCAGCCTCCCACGTGCTGGGATTATAGGCATCTGACACCACATCATCTCCATCACTGCCTCAGTGCACCCTGGGTGCGGAACCGGCACAGCGCACCACAGATCAAACCCTGCTCCCTGCATCTGCCTAAGCATGCACCTTAATCCTCTCAGCTATCTGGCCAGCCCTCTCTGTTGTTCTTATTAATTTCTCATTTCTCCACTGGAAGAAAGTTGAAATCTTCTCTTGTCCATATCCTTTTGTTTTCTATACTGTGATTTCATAATTAGCGTCATTGTGAATAACTATATATTTGCAACTTTTAAATAGCACCCTAACTGCAAAAGAAAAAAATCCTTTTCTTATTTGTAACAAACATCCCACCCAATCCAATGCCTATCATGTAATGTTTATTCAAAAATGCTCCAAATCTAATTCTAAAAAATCTCTGAAACTGCTGTCTAACCATAACTCTTAGCAAATCCTGACTGGTGTAAATGAAGTCTAATTATTATTCCTATCCATAACTCATCAAATTGTATTCCCAGATGGATCACCATCACCTCCATTAAAAAAACAGATGATTTAACTTCCAAGGCAAATAGATGTATTGATTTCAAATTTCCATCAAAGCATTTATCTTATGAGCATAATCAATAGCGCTGCTTGGTGCTCAATTCAATAAAGTCTGTATGTTGCAGTCACATCTTGTAACGCCACTTTCCACCAGTAATAACAAAATCTTAAGCACTCATAATTCTTGGGTGCTTTTGAGCCAAGGACTCCTAGGCTAGCAGTTGTAAAATATGCTCCCAGACCAGCCTAGTGCACAGCATTCAATCATATGGCTTGCTGTATAATGCTGCAAACATTAAATATCAGGACTTTAAAATTATCTGAGGGGCGGGGGAGATGGCTCAGTGGAATATGCATTTCCCTGGCAAGCACAAGGGTCTGAGTTCAATCCCCATTTCTGCCAAAAAATAAAAATAAAAAATAAAACTATTTGCATGTTTAGATATGACAAAAATTACCTCATTCATTTGTTCCGGCCTTGTGGCCTGTGTGTAAGTACAGTTCAACCTTATCAGCACTCCACAATTTACTGTACTAGCAGTAGAATGCAATAGATGTAGCAATTATCCAATATGACATATAAAAAATACTGAGAATGTTTCAATTCTGTTTTCATGAAAAATCTATCACACATGTGAATTCCTGAATACTACAAAGAAGACAATGTTAGAAACATTGCTTCACATAAGCCTCAGTGAATATTCCCGACATTAATCTTGGTCTAAAAGTAAATATAATTTCTCCCTCGCTTGTAATTCTGTGAAATATAATTTCCACATTCAGTCACCTTAATAATCCACATCTAAAATGTCAAGTTAATAACTTGGGAGTTGTTTTCTCTCCTCTTGAGAAACCATTTTTAATCATTTCATTTTTTTCACTAATAGTGCATTCCCTCCTATGAAACTAAACAACCCAACCCTCTACCAATGTGGTATTAATCTGTATCCACTTCAAGCAGCAAACAAAAAACAGCCAGGATTTCAGTTCCAGTACATCAATGAAAGACTTTAAGAAATAGTCTCCCAAATGCCATTTGTGAATGTATGTTATGTCAATATGAAATTGAAACCACAACAGAAGGGAATATACTGACATAAGTATATTTCTTATGAAGTACAGTACCCACTCATTGCGGACATTCTAGAAATTCAAAGGACTTATCTAAAAAGAGAAAGAGAGAGAGGTAATATCATGCACAATCCCTCAGCTAGCTCCAACAACTGGTAAGTATAATTTCATCATATATGTAAAATATTGACTTAATGTTCATAGCAACAGACTTCCATTCCACAGGTCAGAAAATATGGCTAATTTAATATACACTATATAATCACACAACTCATAGGCATTTCTCTGAAGAGTTCCAGGGTACTTTCAAATGATGAATCTGGGTGTATCTTAAAATGTCCTAAAGCAGAAAAGATGCTAGTTGCAAATAAGCATGCTACAGGGAGATTTTAATAAAAGAATAAAAATTTCTAACGCATCTGTAAGCACTTATATATCATACTCCATAAACCAAAGACAGATAAATGAATGTAAAATTTATTTGAGTTGAAATGTATACCACTTCCTGACCATTCACAGAGTGAATATTTATAGAAATATTCTATTTCTCACCAGATATACGTATTTATAGTCTCAAACCTTGTCAGCACCCTTAACTTTAAGGCTGATAATTTGAAAATGTTCTCACAACTTTGCTTGAGAAAAATATTGATTTATAAAAAATGCTCAAGGATTACTAAAACTGCATTGGAAAATTAGTTAATAAAGATGTTAAATGGAAAATTCATCCCAAATCCTCTTAGTATGACAAAATATATTCTAAAAGCATTTTGTGGGCTTTTAAATAGTTTAATAAGAGACAAATATATTTTTACTTCTGCACAACATATTCATGAATCTATAATTTATTATGACTTATGATCATTTAAAATTTAAATAGATTATAATCATAATGAAAAATTGGGGGATGTCATATTTTTAAAGTATGAATAACAAATGGAACTTAAAGAAATTTTGGAATGAAATTTTAATGGCAGTTACCCTAATTTTGCCAAAAAGCTTCACACAGGATGAATATCAGAAGCCAATAATTAGGCTTAAAAAATAAAATCACACATAGAATGTAGCAGATATTTTGATATTAATTCTGGCAAGCAATTTCCTACAATTTGTATCTGTAGGCCCCAGCCCTAACTAGCTCCCCAGTACTCACCAGCTGACTCTAGCAAAATTTTTTCAGCCAAGTTTGCTAATCTACAAGCCCTCAGTGTCAGGTCTGGGGCTCCTAACTGTTCCCAGGCACCTGTGTTTGTCCCACTGCGTGTTCACCACTCTAAAACACAGTCATCCTTTAGCTTGTCAGTGTACCCAGCCACCCTTGGTGGCTGAAGCTAGTGTCATTTATTACGCAGTTCTTGCTGTAGTCATTCAGTAGCTGCTCTATAAATACCAGTAAATTACTGGTAAGTGGAAGCTGTCAAAAATGCAATACAAGGACTGGCATGTGAAAAATCACATTTTGCTTTAGTATAAAGAACATTTTGCCTAAAAATGCCTCTGCATATCCAGCAGAGACTCTGAACTAAGAACTTGGCAGGGAGGAAAATATTTTGTGAGTATCCCGCCTTCTTAAACAAGCTGCACAGTAGTTCCCAGGAAACTCGCCTGTACATTTCATTTCCCTTCATCTTAATGAAAAGTGGCCATGTACATTCGTGAGCCTATTCTTTCACTCTATCATTTCGTTTCCCAGCCTGAGGTTCCCTCTGCTGCTATTCCAAGGTGATGTAGTTCTTCAGTTCCCTGCAGGACCTCACACCATCTTTAGCAGACAACTTCAACTCCTTCAATTTGATTTTCAGCTTATCATTTCTGTCTCTCCTTCAAGCTGTGCTTACCTTATCTCTCCCTTATTTGCTTGTCCCCAGTCTAAGATGGTTAGGAATCCCTTTTCCCACATTTTGAAGCCTAGCATTTTATCCATTCTGGTGTTAAATTCATAGATTTATATACCATCTCGCCCATTTTTAATTAGATCTTCATTTCCAACTAATTGAAGTATAGTACTATGTTATTATCCATAGTAGGTATGTCTGGTAAAATAACCACAAACACTGTGTTAACCAATACTCAACCATTTCTCCCAGGGCAAATACTAGATTAGGTACCTACAAGATTTTGGCTGTGACACTTCTATGAACTGATTAATCTATAATCTTGTTTTTTGTGATGTTTTGTTTAAAGTCAACTGATTTAATAGATATTGTTGATTCACTAGCATTGAATCCACACCCAACAGTGTTCTGGCTCCTATCCAAATAGAACTTCTCTAGAAGGTATTTCACAGCCTTCTTATGCTTACCAACAATAGATAGTACTTTGGCATCATGCTTAGGAGTCTTTTTTAAGCAAAATTACCAACAGACACAAAGGAGAGAAAATATAATACTAAGTAGACTACTAAAAGAATACTTGTTTACAGCATGAATGGGGGGGGGAGAGAAAGAGTGCTGTCTTATTTATTCAGCTGAGAACAGGCAAGATGAGTGACCAATTTCTGCCACTCAGTATGTGTCCACAAAAGCCCATAAAAACACCAAACTTGTCAATTTGGGTATCACAAATACATTTTAGCAATCATGCATTTTTGTAAATACAGACTCTACAAATAATGAAAACCAGTTATAGTACATGCTTATAATATAAAAATATGAGCAGCCAATGTTCTCGTTTGAGTCACGGAAGCTTCTAGTTGCTAAGTCCAATTAATGCCATTTGGGGGTTCCACGCACTGGGAAAAGAAATAATTTTACAAAAACTCGGAGTTCTGTTGGGAGCCGTGCAAGCAGCAGCTCAGGATCCCTGGGTAACAATGTAACAGCTTGGCGCTCCTTGTGGGTTCCGCCTTGGTATGTTCGGAATAACAGGAAGTAGAGTGTGGCCCTGCCCTGTCTGTCGATCCAGACAGAATGAGAGGGCTGCCTGGCAACAGAGTGGGATTGGCTGTATGCTTGTATGTGGCTGCTGATGATTGGCTTAGCTATACTATATAAGCTGTTGTACTTCCGCAATAAAGTGAGATCTCCCCTTCTACAAAGAAGGCGAGGTGTGTCTGAGTTTTCCTTTCTGCGCCCGACAACTGGTGGCCCGTACGGGCACCCCCGGTATTACAGGTCAGCTCCGGATAAGAGGGCTGAGTCAGCTCCAGATAAGAGGGCTGGGTCAGCTCGGGATAAGAGGGCTGGGAAGGTCAGCTCCGGATAAGAGAGCTGGGACTGCCCTAAAAAGGCAGGAACTGCCGTGAATAGGCAGGGACACCAGGAACTGGTGGATGCCATATAGTGGCAAAATAGAAATTAAAACAGAACAATGGGTGCTGCGTCAAGCCCAATTTTTTAGGCTCTAAAGGAGCTGCTGTATGCAAAAAAGCTCAAGTTGAGCAAAAGAACCTTGGAGAAAATTTCTTGAAGAGTGTGATATGTAGCTCCCTGGT
>PVKA01020860.1:0-39614 GCA_004027165.1 Ctenomys sociabilis | reverse complement strand
AAAAAAAAAAAAAAAAAAAAAAAAAAAAAAAAAAAAAAAAAAAATTATTCCAGCTGCAACATGATCTTGGGTTATAAGAGTAAAAGAAAACTCCAAGATTCCAGTAACCAGGGAATTCACATAAAAGGTAACAATGGTGTGGGCTAGGACTGTAACAGCAGGAACAAAGAGATGCTGGTAAATTTCAGGCGTAATGTGGGAAGTCTGTCAAGAAAGGTGATGTGTGCAGACCAAATGCAGGGTCTGAGTGTATGAAATGCAGCGGATGTGATGTGGAAAAAAGGATGACTCCTATGCTTTAGATTTGGTTTCCAGTAGTGGTGAAAGTTGATATTCTTTTACTGGGAAGGGGAGGAAGGAAAGGACAAAAGTGTCTTTTGTTCCTAGCAAGCACGTGTCATTTGTGCTATTTCATAAAGTCAGAATTTACAGGAAGAAACCTGAGGATAATTAATAGGGCAGAAAGCACATTCTCTAAGGTGGGAAGGTGAATCCTTACTCCCCCTGGAGCCCAGGTTCAGAGAAGTGTCTTCAATGGGATTGAACTCAGACCCATGGGCTTGCTGCGAGGCACTTATTCTACTGAGCATCTCCTTAGCCTCTTCAAATTTGCTTGTTTGCTTTGTGCCTTCTATGATTGTGATTGATTTACGTAAGTGAAAATTTAATTGGAAGACTTTGAATGTATTCAGAGAAGAGCTAATAAAGAGGACAATTGATCTAAATGTAACTTGGATCAAATCCTGAAACACAAAACATGATTGCTAAAAAAGTGTTGAAACTCTGAGCCTATGGTTTTGCTGACAGTATTTATTATATCAGTGTTTAGTTTTTAGTTATGACAATGTAACATAGCTATACGGTGCGTTGCTACCTGGGGAACAATATGTAGGAAAATATGTAGGAAGTCCATGGCACCTTTGCAGCTTTGTGGAAATCTAAAATTCTTCTAAAATAAAAGAGTTATGAAATCAAACAGACAAAAGAATATTGATGTACCTTATGGAACTCAGGATATTGACATCTCTCACAAGGAACTAATGCCAAGATAGAAGTAAGTAGATATGATAATTATGTGCAAAATGTCCAGCTTCTTTAGAAATCAGTGAAACACAAGTTATGAGATACCTCATAATGTGCTTTCCGTGACGTCAGGAATTGTAGGATGGCTGATACCGGGTGGAGTTTGAGGAACCACTTTCTTTACACTCACAAGGTACATACACAAGGGCTGTGCAATGCATCAGCATCTTCACTTCATAGTAGAAGGGAGGGATTTTTTTACTCAGAAATCTAAAATTTTAGGTTAATTTCAAGTGTGGGCTGGGGTAGTAAATAACACTCCAGGTTCTTTCCATCTCCCATTGTGTTTTTACACTGTTTATCATAAACAGGGACACTGTATACTATAAGATTGCTGTAGACTTTCTTTGAACCAAGAACTAAAGAAAATTATTTTCCTAGTAATGCAGAACCAGGAGGTTACATTTCTCTCCACAATCACTTTAGTGGTTATCATTCTTTCCCGGAACCATTCATTCACTTCCAACATCCCCTGAATAAGAATATTGGAAAAGAGTTAGCCAAATAGCTCAGTGAATTAAAGCACCTGCAAGCAGGCACAGGGGCTGGGTGTTCAGTTTCTAGGCATGCCATGCTGTCTGGCCCCTGGCCCAGTGTCGTGCTGAGCTGGCAATTGAGGAATTCACATAAAACTCCTATTACGTGTGTAATTCCTCCCATTTCACTCTTTTATAATTTGGATTTAGGTGATGAGAAATTAAGAAAAAATGTAAAACATTTTTCTGCATTGAGCTTAACCCATCTAATTTGCTCAAATGAGACTGGGCATGGTGGCATGCTCTTGGGACGTAATAGACAGGTGGATCACTATGTGTCTGATCTAGTAGTGAGTCTATGAACAGTCTGTAGAACATTCCCTAAAATACAAAAAGAAATGATAATAATATTGGAGAGAAGGTTGACCAAAGGAAATAGATACAGTACTTTAAAAAAAAAACCCTATAAAGTTTTATGAAATTACTGCTAAATTAAGGAACTTAAAAAATTTATGATTTTTAAATTTCTTCTTTCTTTCTTTCTTTCTTTCTTTCTTTCTTTCTTTCTTTCTTTCTTTCTTTCTTTCTTTCTTTCTTTCTTTCTTTTTGTGGGGATTGGGGATTGAACTTAGGACCGTGTGCTTACCAGACAAACACTTATTCTACTGAGCTATGTCCCTGGCTCTAAATATGTTTCAAGTAGTCAAAATTAAGCTGTGCACAATAGATGTTCTTGTAATTTTATGCATAAAATTTGAAATAAACTAAATACTTAGATATTTATATTCTTATTTCATGAGTGCATTACCATGTGCTATTCAATAGACTACTGTGAGGCTCTAAATCAGGATACAGAGGTACCTTGGTTCATAATTTATTCCATGATATTGGGGGAATGGCTGTGCTTGTGTTTTTCATTTCACTTGATGTAGAGTTTGAGGATGGAAGTAAAATTTACCCAATATTTATTTGTTAACTAAGCTGTTTGAAAACAGAACCACTTATGAATCAAGGTACTACTGTACATATTTTCAAGTATTATTTACTAAATAACTATAAGCCACATTGTTCTACTAAGTCCAACAGATAGTTACTGATGATCCACTTTGTCCACCACCCTAAGGATATAATAGCAAACAAAAGAGATAAAGTGTTCTACAGTTTTAGATTCAATTTAAAAATAACATTATAAAATAATTTTTATAAAAACAATCTTGTCAGATGTACATGTATTTATAAAATATTTAAAATTTCATATTTCCTCACACATAAATATGGAGTTCTACATCATGATTAACAGTGATTTTTCTCTGATATGTGGTTACAAGGAAATTGGAGGAATTTTTTATTTTTCGAATTGTCTACCAAAAATATGTGTGAGATTTCTATTCTGAAAATAGTGGATATTGAATCCAACAAAAAAAAAAAACCTATCCTTTGGAAAACTCTTATTATATGTGTAATTCCTTCCATTTCACTCTTTTATAGTTTGGATTTAGGTGGTAAGAAACTAAGAAAGAATGTAAAAGCATTGAGCTTAAGCCATCTAATAGCTCAAATGAAACATCTTTTACATCAAACCTCATTCATTTTAGTGAATGCTGATGATTAATTTATAGTCTTCAAGATACAATTGCTATTTTTAAATTTGAGAAAACCAAAATTGGATGCAAGGAGATGGACACTACCTATTTTTATGCAGAGAATTACAGCCTCACATTTTAGAATTCCCAAAGCATAACTTCAGTCATGCATTTAAAATAACCCTAATGCTCTCCAAGACATTCTGTACGATACTCACTTTGTGAATTCCAGTCCCATTCCCAGAGTGGAGATGTTTTCAAAGCAATAACCCATGAGAAGCCAAAGCATCTGTCTCTTGGTGAAAAGGAAAATAAAATACACATATAATTGGCCAACTTTTCTGTCTTCAGTTCTCACTACCACTACCAGTGATGACAGTCTCCTTGATGTAGATAGATAGATGATAGATAGATAGATAGATAGATGATAGATAGATAGATAGATATTTAGATGATAGATAGATACTATTTTAAAAAGTTTTTTTTCTTACAAAATGAATTCCTTTGCACAGTTCATATAATGTATGAAATAACTTGATAGGCTTCAGCATTTCAGGATTCAAAAACTGGTCAAATTAGATGACACATTTCTTGGAAATTCTGGGATGAGTATTTAGTGAATCCAAATTTACTCCCAGGAGCATCATAACCAACTTACTGCCCCTTAGCATATTGAGAAAAATCCCCAGACACCCTTTATATTTCGGGAATCATTGAGTGATATGTGCATGAATTGTTTGCTGAGCATTTTGTCATTGCATTTGGGAGGGTCAAGAGCTCCTTCTTCATTCCCAAGAGACTGTCTGAAAAAGCTGGCTCAGGATTTACCCCCGAAATAAATATGAACAATCTGCCTTTTATATCTTTGATACTTGTCCTTTCCCTATGTTTTGTGAACTATTTAAAGAATCTTAATTTGTAAGAAATAAATATCAGATGTATTATTTACTGTCACAAACAGGATCCCCAAAGAAGTTATATGAATATCAGATACCTCTCATCTCAGCAGGTGGTTGAAAATCTTGGATAACAACAGATTCCTGATATAAAACAGACCTATAATCTTTATGAATGACTGTTTAAAATATGTGGATTGAAATTATTGTTTCCAAAAATTTGGAATATCCATTCATAATGAATCATGGCAGCCTAGTCTTGCTATGAGACTTGGTTTCATAGCAATGGGCAAATTACAAAGCCACTGACAGGGCAATAGCTTCTCAGAAGAATGTATCTTCTGCACAACCATACAGATGGGGTAGAGACAGAGACAGAGACAGAGAGACAGACAGAGACAGAGACAAAAAGGAAGGATAGAAAGACAAAAACAGAGAAAATGAAAGGAAGAAATGAAGGAATAATTACAAGTAATATCACATATAAATTGTATTAAAATAATTGCTGTAGATTAACCTTTGCTGTGTTTCAGATCCACTACATCCCCAGAGTCTTATCTTCAGAAGTGGGGCTGCTGGAAGCTTGCAGGATGAGGGGCTCTATAAGCATCAGCGAGTCAGTGTACTGATGGATCTTTTGGGGCCTGATGGAAAGGCGTGTTCTTGCCTTTTCTTTTTTGGTGGCTTCCTGGACAAGGTGCGTTGAAAACCTTCCCTCTTCAATGCTGTTTTGACTTGGAAGTTGCTAATCATGGTTGAATCTGCTAACATTGTGAGCAAAAATGAACCTGTCCTGCCTCAAATTTCAGGAATTAAGTATTTTGTCCTATTGATAGGAAATTGCATTTACATTTTATTAATAATAACCTATGACTCTCTCAAAGACATGAAACTTTTGGTAAGCTATAGTGTTATATATTATTTGAGAACAAATATAAGTATTTTTATCTTTGCAAAACATCTTCAAGATTTCAGAACAACATCAGTCAAAAAATCTTAAATGCAAGTTTTAATGCTCTAGCAAAATATCCTAAAATAAAAACTTACCCTGAAATTCAATACTTAAACATGAAAATGTATAAACATTCATACTTTATTATTAAGACATGTGTGCTATAAAACATCAAAAATGATCTTTCAATATTTAATAGTATAAATCCCAACATAGAAATGGATATTAAACTCAGAAAAAAAGTCTGCTCTAGCAATCAACAACTATATATTTTTCTTGTAATGATATATCAGGATTTTCTAATTGGGGAATAAGATATACACCTGTTTCCTCTATAAAAATAAATCTTTTAAGATGATGTAGAGCAGGCAAATTAAACTAATAATCATGCAATGTGTTGCTTAGTATCCCAGGGATGAGTACTACTCCTTGCACTGTGAAAAACAAAATGAATTTGTAAGAAATGAAAACAAGATTTTATCTGAGTTGAAGACTGGGAAAGGCATGGGTTGCAAAGTGCAAAAACAGCAGCCTCGTGGGGTAAGGCCTTCCTGCTGGAACAGCTGGGCCACAGAGGGCAAGGAAGCTAGATGCTGAGGATTCTAGGATAAGCTGATCTGTCCAGGCCACAGTGCTTGGCATTTCTCCAGAGCTAAGGGTCACCTGGACTTCAGCCAGGCTAGTTAATTAGAGGTGTTGGTATAGTCACAAGGCTAAGAGAATGCAAGGAAAGGTAGGATCTCTAGAAGATGCTCTTGGCACTTTACCTTATAAAATTGTCTTGTTCCTGATCTTTGGGATTTTATGCTCTGTATAGATAAAACTAATCTGGATTTTGTACTAGGAGTTATCAAACTATATTTTATGAATTCATCTATGGAAAACATACATAACTGCAATACCAACAAAGTTAGATGTCTCTCAGAAACCTGCAAGGGATGTTAGCAATCGATTTACATGATGATACATTTTTGGTAATTTAGCTGCAACAAGGATAAGATCCCTGTTTCTTTTCACAAGGATTTCTGAAGGGAAGGAGAAAACACCTATTCTCAGCATCTGTGAATTACAGGCTGGCTAAAATGTGTGAGCATGTGGATAGGCCTCTTTATGTTCTCTAGAAAGGAAGAACAGAATTATTATCAAAGGTCTAGATCTGCTGGTTTATTGTCTTGGAATGAATGTATTTTTAACAAAAGACCAATGGTTCAAAGTTAAATTCATACTTTACTGCATATTCACATATTACAATATCTCAAATTAATTAACTCTAGAAAACTGTAATTGTGTATAAATAAGAAGGACTTTAAAATGAATATTTTAAAAAATTTCTCACTTTTCCCTTCAAGTATTACTGTGGTATGGCAATTGTTTTGGAAGCTATAGAACACTTTGATGTTGATGACAGCAATATTTTATTTTTGTAAACCTATTTTAATTCTTTTACGTTAGAAGCTTTTATAGTATTAGAAACTTCTGAAAATTTCTTTTTAAGCATGGACAAACAAAGACAAACCTAACTGGTTTGCTTTGCTCGAAGCCTTGGAGACAACTGGCAACAGATCAGGAAATGCACTCTGATGTGCTTCCTTCCCATTTACTCCTGCTTTAGGTTACATTGTGAAGAAAAATCTATTCCAAAATAACATTTTTATATTGTTTATAAAATTGTTTTAATATGTAATGTTTATATGGGTTAATGTTGTGGGTTGGGGTTTTGCAAGATGAACAGTATAATACAGGACATATTTTATAAGATTATTTTGTAATGAATCACCACAGAATTACACGAAAAGAGTGCACGAAATCTGTCCATATATTAAAGACCAAAGAATCCAGCTGAGGATCTGGATCCCATAGTAGAGTCCTGTGTGAGTCCAGCTGAAGACCTAGAGCTCATAAAAGCACTTATACAAGTCTACTTGGAGGCCTCGCATCCACCACAATGTCTCATGCTGGCCTGCTTCACAGGGCTGTGCTGCAAAGGCCCACGCATCAGCGCTGGAAGCTAGAAAGCCTACCAGCAGGATGAAAGACCTGTGCTGCATGCTGAGGGATATGACTGGGGCCAGGAAGTAACGCTCAAGGTAAGCACCAGAGCTCTCCACAAAAGTACCATAGCCATTCTCAGCAACAATGAGCTCCCAAGCTCTTCTGATGATGACGAAAGCTGAGTTCTTATCAGGAAAGCCAATGTGAAAAGATTCTGTAGGGGAAGAGCAGTGCACCATCTTCCTCTCTGGCACCAGAAAATCACACTCAATATGAGGACCAGAGCTCACCCAAAATGCACAATAGCCATGCTCAGTGACGACAAGATCCCAAGCTCCTCACCCAATAAGAACAGCCAAATTCATCAAGAAAGCCAACATGACAAGAATGTCCAGCAGAACAGCCCAAGAGAACCAAAAGCTTTCAACAGCTCCAACAGATTCTCCAAACAGCTTCCCTGACAGCCTCTCTAGGTCCATTTCTTATGCTGCTGACAACAACGCTGAGTGGTCCTCCCACACCCAACATCACACCAGCTCATATCAACTGTGTGTAACAAGTCGACCGCCAGTTAACAATCACTACACAAAATAACTGTACACATTCAAAAATATATTTTCTACACTGGGGATTTTCTAATAAACTAATAATTCTCTCATATATGTATCTGTAGAAAACTATAATTTCCTAATAGGATATCAAGGTGGCTAAGTGTTTAATTTCAATGAAGTAATTTCCAGTTTTTCTTATTTTTACAGCTAAGACATCAAACTTTAACAATAGAATGAGATCTGAGTTCTAGATGTAATGCTCATAAAGATATAAGTTGACCAATTTGCTCTCTATGAAAGAGAGAGAGAATGTTTTCTCTCCATATGTCTCTCCTTAGGCATACTTTATATCACTGATCACTTAACACTGACAAAAGATCTACAAACTGTAGTACAGGGTTTCAGAGAAAATCCTGAAGGCATTTGGCTGACCTTGTCACATACGAAAGTTCCATTTCTTGTTATATAGGTCCTGCTCTGTCTTGGTCTTAACCATCCAGCAGAAAAGTATAAAAATGAGGTATAAAAAATAAAGCCATATTAATATGCTGAGCTGTAAAAGGCTCAAGTCAGCAACTTCTGACACTGTGAGTCCTATGGATAACCCACTACTATTATGCACTACATGACTGTACTAAATTATTTTGCTGAATTCATAAACCTACAATATTTAAAGGACAATGGAATACCCATCTTTGATAAAAGTAAACAAAAAAGGAATACAAATGAAGGACGATTTTGTGTCTGTATTACAAAATAAAATAGAGATACAGCTACTTTCTCTTAATTCAATGAGAAGAAAGATTTGTACTAAGAGTGTTTGGACAAGATATCATTTCTGCATTTGTAGTATGAATAACCACTATGAAGACAACAATATGTAATTATTAATTATTAAATCTTTCCTACTAATTGGTTTATCTTAGTGTTATTTGTTTCTCAATAAAATTAATAAAAATGAAGTAAGTTGAATTATGCAAGCCAATCCATATAAAAATTAGAGGGCATAAGGGTCACTTATAATCAGAAGATTTATTGCCATTTTTTCTGTATTTTAGGGAAGAGTCTACAGGATGTTCTCACTATCAGATTGGACTCATTGTGATTCTCCTGCTTACAGCCTCCCAAGTACTGGGATTACTGGTGCATGCCACCATGCCCAGTCTTTAATTGTCATTTGAACATAAGTTTTCCTACAGTTCAACAAAGTACAAATTATTTGGTTGCAAAACAGATGGATTTGGCTATGCTAGTTTAAATCCACAAACATTTAAGTCACTTTCTAGTTTTTGTTGTTGAGGAAAAACAATCAGTGAAAATACCTTTAGTTTTAAAGACAAAGTTGATTCTATTTTATGGGCTGACCTAGGGTAGAACTTTAGCACTGTAGATCCCCAATTTATGACATTCAAGTTGTGTACATTCACAGGTAAAAAGAGACCTCTCCTATGAACATTCATAGAGGGAACAACTCACACACAGCTCAGGCATCTGCCAAACATGGTCCCAGCTCTGCTCTGTGTGTGCACTGCACAGTGCCACTGTGAAGTCCTCAGTCCAAACCCAGAATGTCCAGAATCAAGAGAGAAGGCAACAGCCATATGAAGGGGATACTTGAGAGCATAAGCTCTCATACTTGTGTTTTGTTTCACAGGGATCCTAGGTTTATGAACAAATCCAAATTGTATTTTCTGGCAAGAAACTCATTCATAGGTTGAGGACTTACTAGGTTAACAAATAAGTTGAAGGATTTTCATTAGGTAGGACCCCCTATGTTTGCTTTCTTTCTCTCCAGGACCCTTGATCCCTTGTTGCCTGATATCCAGGACCTTGGAAACCTTTTTTTGGTATACAAGGTCTGTTCAAAATATATGGTGAATATTTAACTTTTTAAAAAACATATTACAGCTGCCTTGAAGGGGATCTCCAATCCTAGCTTTTAAAGCAATCCCTATACTGATCTCCATAGTGGTTGTACCAGCCTGCACTTCCACCAACGGAACAGAAGTGTTCCTTTCTCCCCATAGCCTCTCCAATTGCTACTGGCTGATTTCTTAATGTTAGCTATTCTTTCTGTAGTAACATAGAATCTCAAGGTTCTTTTAATTTGCATTTCTTAAATGACCAATGATGTCAAATATTTTTTCATGAAAATTTCATATCACAATGATATATGTGCACTCATGTTTATTACAGCACAATTTATCGTAGTTAAATCCTGGAAGCAACCCAAATGCCAATAACTGAAGAATGGGTAAAGAAGATGTGGTATTTATATTTTATTTTTATTTTTAATGTATTTAGTAAAGGGTCTACAAAGTCTTGTTACACACATCAGACGTAGTTATCCTCCTGTTTTTAGCCTTCAAGAACTGGAATTACAGGTGCACACCACCACACCCAGTCTGAATTGCTGTCTCAGCTCACTGCAGGGATGGGGTCAGCGTGGAAAGATGTGATATTTTTACACAGTGGAGTATTATTCAGCTATAACACAGAATATGTTTGAGTCTTTTGTAAGTAAATGGATGCAACTAGAGAACATAAATAAATCAGATCCACATGTGCAAACATAGTACTGTTTCCTTAGTGTGAAAACTTGAAAGAGAAAAACGGAATCTGAATGCTTCCATTTACCAGTGACTAGACACTGGTAAAAGGGAATTAATTTATTGAAAAGCAAAGACGTACCTAGTTGAGAAGGAGGACAGGAGAGGGAGTGGGGGAAACAGCTTTATCTACATGTGTAAGTAGGATGGTTCAGACAACTATACTGTGCATTTTTGCTGCTCTGTGGAAAAAAGCAGTTGATGCTTTAATTTGTTTCATCTCTTTTTTAAATTATTTCTCCTTTTTGTCTTCTTGATTTCTTATGCATTTATTTTGTTTTATTTCTTCTTCCAATTTTACTTGCATATGTCTGGTAGCATGGATAACTGGTTCGAAGACATTATGTATCTCAACAAATACTGTGAAATTTTTTTTTACTTTGTTAAGTGAAAATCAGAGAAAATATATCACAGTACAGGACATATTACCATTAACCCTCTTTAGAAATACTTTCTCTCACTTTGAACATACTTGTTCCATCATTCTTGCCACTTTCCAAAGCAGTTCTGCAAATCTTCTTTTCTGAGCATCTTCACAAGACATGGTCAGGAATACAGAGATCAGAGCTGCCAGGCACCATCCAAGAGAAGAGCATCTGATAAAACATAATGGCCTCAGCTACCACGGTCACTGGGTTGGCACTGTGAAACATCTGGCTCTTCCCTGAAATCAAATGATCAAGAAAGGTAAGCATCTGAATTGGTTTAGGACATCAAGGCACCTGAGACAGCTCAGTTGGAGGCACTTGGGCATGAGGACATAGAGAATGGTCCAGAAAGTGGCAGAAATGGGTGATCAGTGTGATGGAAGCACAGGGAAGTCTTCAGAAGGACTAATCACAATGTGCCCTTTAGTGTAAGAACTAAAAAATTAAAAGAATCACTATCTGTTTTATTACCCCATATTTTTGTCTATAATTCTCTTGCTTTTTCTTTAGGAAGGAGACAGAAATATTGGTCCCTTTATGTTTCTTCTAATTTTCTTTATTTTTAATTTATTTTTTATTTTATTGAAATACAAATATCAATCAGACAATTTTAAGACACCTTAACAAGACAAATTCGATAAATTAATACATTGCAAACTGTTTTCATACTATCTTGGTATCGTACAAGGTGCATATTATACTTACAGACATTATTATGGCAGATGTCTCTTATCAGTAAATTAAGAGTGTAGCTGTTACTTATCTTATTTTTTATACCTGAATTATATTGTTTCTTCTATATTGGATGCAGAAGTGTTGAATTCACATGAACAAGATGGATTCATAACTATGTTTGGAAGAAGGAAGTCTGTTGCAAAAGTCACTACAGATAATGACAGTTTGTGTGGATCAGTGGAATGACACAGAAGATAGGGAATGAAACTTTAATTGATTTACTGTTTAAACCATACACAGGGAGACAGCTTAATCTATTACAGAAAATATGCAGAAATTAAACACCTTGCTTTTCATTTAGGTTAAGATACTTTTTGCTGGCAACACAAAGAAACCCCTCCAAAGTTTTCTTATTGTTTCCTCATTGGACTGGGGCTGATGGAGCAACTGCCACCTAGAATACTTGATGGCATGGGTCAGTGGACAGTGCTGGAGGCTTCTTCTTTGATACCGCACAACTGGTGGTATTGACAAGCTAGTCACACAACTAGTCTCATGCTGGGAGGGTCCTGAAAGTAAAGCCCATACATCAGGTCTGTGGAGACTGAGCACAATAACAATACCGTCATTTTCAATAAAAATTAAACTGTTGGGAGCCGAGGAGATGGCTCAGTGGAATAAGCACTTCCCTGGCAAGTGCAAGGGCCTGAGTTCAATCCCTGGTTCTGAAAAAAAAAAAATATGGATTCTTAACCTCTTAAAATTGTATAAAGGTTTGAATCCCTCCCCTAAAAACATAAAAAACTGTTAAAAAAAATACAGAATTTTCCCTATTATACCCTGGGCTTTGTGAAACCCCTGTATTGTACTCCAGAACCTACTTAGTCTCTGTGGGCCTGCAGTTCAGGGGCTGAAGGGTCCAGCTTAAGAACTCTTGGTTAAGGACCTGCCATGATCCACAGTGTGGGCATCAGGAGAAATCTGAGGTTCAAGTTCCAAGTTTTTATGGAGTTGAGAGGACTAGAATATATTCTACTTCTGATGACTATAAACCTTAACCTATTTTTAAACATAAAAGTGTTGCATACCATAAAGATTGTAGTTCATGACAATTAAAATTATTTCATCTGCTATGGCTCATTCTTCCTTGTCAGCACTTCAACAACACTGTTTTTCCAACTGACCTAGGTTTGCTAACCCGCGTGTGAACCTTCAGCCTCAGCCCCTGAATGGAGCCTGTGAGAATAACAAAACACCTGTTGGACAGGCGCTATTCTTTGTGTTCCTTTTAAGAAATCTTGCCAAATTGGTCAGACTATGAAACTGCACATGCCCCATTAAAGTCTGAGAAGACCATAGTAATGCTAAATTATGAAACAAAAGAAGCAGTATTTCAATTTTATTTTGAAGAGTGAGACAGAAAATAAATCAAGAACAAGGAACAGCAAATAGGTCAAATAATAAATTAATGTTTCAGGAATAATTTTCTCCACCTCATTTTATTTCTATTTTTCTTTGTTATATAGATGATGATTATAATGTACTATATAGAAAGGTGAGAAAATAAGGACAGAGAAATAATCAGGGTTCCAAAGTTCAAAATAGAGAAACTTTAGGATCACTTATCTAAAAGGGAACTGTGTTTAGAAACATGGGGGAAGCCGGGACCCTGGGATAGGGCAGCCCTGGAGGCAGCAGTGTCAGAGCCCCTGGACCACTGCCACAGATGGGTGACAAAAGCTAGGAGAAGAGCAGAAAGACACAGTCACATGAGTATTTCCAAACAGCATTATGGCATTTGGGGAAGGACATCAGTATCCCAGATAGACTCTTAGGACAGAATGGATATGCTGGCCTTATTCTTGTCTCCCTCTGGTGGCTGGGACAACCTGACAGCACACAGCCTGAGTGAGCCAGACAGTGAGAACACTGTGTGAGTGGGCCTGGAGGGACAGGAAAGGTATCCGGGACAAACACATAACTGTAAAAGAAGGCTGCACCACTGTGCTATGCCAAGAGGTTCCTTGCCACATGGAATGAAATCTTCCTTTCCTCATTTTCCTTTGCCCTACCATGGGTTGGAGACCCTCTGGCAAGGAGCCAGACTGCTTAGTGACCTACAGCCTCCAGGATCTACAAATTCCTTGTGGCCAGATGCTGTGACTTATGCAACGAGCACAAACATTCCACATAATAAACATTTATTAAATTAATTGAATGGCTATACAAACAAATCACAGTTAAATTGAATGGAGTAATGTAAATAAATCCTAAACCTAAAAATGGAAGTCTATATAATACAGATTCTTAATACTATTTGTAAATCCTTTGGTGCTTTTTCATAAATCTGTGCAAAATATAGGTCCTTTAATTCTGTAACCCTCTAGCCAAGTTTCAACATTATTCCTTCAGGTAATTTCATGTGGTCTTTGCATATCCAAATATGTAACAGTCTCTTTGCTTTCAATTTATTGTACAGTAAGATGGTTTTCAAGCATATTATTCACCATTTCCTCCAGTTTTCTTTGGGTGTTATGTTGTAATGTATTAAACTCTAAATGAAAACACAACAGCCTGCTGGGATGCATCAGCACTTTCTGAGGCTGCCCCAGAGAACTCAGTCTCAGCCCCTGGACAGCAGGGGTACCTCACTCTTCTGCCCTCAATTTGGCACCCGCCAGAAGTGCTCATTTTTAAATTATAGCAGTCAGAGTCAAAGTTCTTTGGAGACCTAAAACATGAAACCAAATCCAATTCTAAGTTGCTTTTCACTTGGCTGAAAGCTTTGCAGCCATGCAGTTCACACTAAGCAAATCTACATCCCCCTGCTGTGAAGCTCTGAAGCTATTATTCTCACTCTCTCCCCTTTTCTGCATTCTCCTTCTATAAGCAGAGACAGCTATAAAATATTTCTTTGCAACATAGCCACCTAGGAAAAAGGAGGAGGGCTCCAAGTATGTCATGTCTCGCCCATTCCTTTATAAAATGTCTGATATAGCCTATAGTTTTGATTCTGGTTTGGCTCAAAATTTATGCATTCTATCTTGAACATAGGTGTGACAAAAATATCACTATGGTGGAGGGGAATTCAAAAGAGGGAAGAGGGGAGAAAATTGAAAGAGAGAAATTTCTATTTCTATTTTACGCATTCACAATTCTTGGATTAACTTCTTTATATCAAAGTAGCAAAATGAAGTGAAACCTTAAGGGAAAGACCTCAAATGGTCCAGAGGCTTAAATGGCCCCTGGTCAGAGTTCTATGGACTGTAAAGAAAATAAGGTTTTATAATGTAAGCGTTTCTTATTGATTTGCGTGGAATCTCAGATGCAGGCAAAAACTTGGGGAAAAATGCAAATTCATTATGTGGGAAAACTAAGAGGCCTTGGAGTTGGAACATAGGACTTTGAGTTTGGTTATCACTCCAAAGCATTTTTGAACCATACTACTAAAAAAAGCCCCATAGGATTATGATCAATTACACAATGAAGGATTCAAAGAAGAGCTACAAAGAATTACTGAAGAGCAGCATCTGAACCTGACGTTTCTTCTGTTTCCTACTAAGCAGATGTCTTGGTCACTTTTCTCTCCTTTCTGGGACAGAATTAAGAAAGGAAATGTTTATTTAGTGCACAGTTTGTGGAGCTTTCAGTCCATACTAGGCAGGCTCCAAGGCAGGGAGCGACATGGCAGAGAGCCAACATTAGAAGCCTCCCCATGAACCCATGAGGCTTTGGGGGAACTTCTAGACGCCAACCATATCAGGAGTCATTATGTGATTTAGGAAAACTGTAATGAAGCAGAAAACCTAAACAATGAATAAATGAATCTGTCCATAATTTATTCCAAGGAATGTCCATTATTCCTAAGACTCCCTTAATGTTACATCTTAAAGTCAAAAGATTTATCTTCAAATGGCTTCTTTCAACAATCAACAATGTACAACTAACAGCCCTATAAAATGATTTGCTTTAGCTCATTATGTATGAGGATATTTTGACAATTAGTTCATTTTAGATGTTACAATATGAAATTATATGGTTTAAAGCTAGAGATTCTTTGGCTGATTGAAGTTTCAGTGGTAGGTATTCAATGACATCATATTTTAGACTTCTTTACAATGTTTCCAAACATACACATGTCTTAGGATATGGCAGAATCCAAAATGAATAGAGCAGAGAGGAAAGCTGAAGCACAAGATGAGAATGTCAAAGTCCAGATAGGAACGGCCAGACACGACAGGCTCTGCTCAACCATAGAAAGATATTTCATTTTAATTGCACAGCAATGTGAAATAATTATAAGGTTTTAAAAAGAGGAAATATATAGTCTAGTCAATTGTTTCTATATCCTATTAAAGCTTCTGAAATCTGATTTAAAATATCACAAATTTTATCAGGATAATGGTAAAAGCTGCACTTCTTTCTCCTCCTTCTCCTCTCCTCCTCTTCCTTCTCCTTCACTGCTTTCTTCTAGCTTCAGCTCCAGGCATTGAGCACAGTGCGTGATGCATGGTCCTACTCAGTGTGGTGCCTTTCTGGTTGATGAGCAGCACCTATTGGGCATCGCCTCCCAGGATTTTCTCCTGCTCCTATTCTCACTCTGCATGTAAAGAAAAACTATGACTTATTCTTAACCAAAAAAATCTGTCAAACAGGTTGAAAATTCATTAGGTGAAATGACAATAATCTCCATAATTAAGTTAACTTAGGTGAAAGCCCCTACCTGCTCACTGACGTCCTCTGTTGGCTTTTGGCTCCTGCACCCTGACAACATGAGGTGTCAGATAGATTCACAGGGCAACAAACAGAAGATCATCAAAGAAGACCAGAGGCCTTGGCTCAGCAGCACTCGAGAAAACGCCCTCTGTCAGCTGTTCCACCTGTGAGTAGACCCTTCCCCAGCTGACCCAAACTCTTCCATTGTTGATTGTTGAAAGAAGCCATTCAAAGATAAGTGTGGAAGAGTGTGGAAGTCAAAGCAGGTGCAGCTAGACCCCTGGCTCACCGAAACTGTGCTGGAGTAAGTACATAGTACTGTAAGTCACTACTGAGGCATCTGTTTTATAGGACAGGGTTATTAGCATTGAGAATCAGTGTTCAATTTATACTAAGTCATTCTGTAGTTGAAATGACCAACACCCAGGTGAGGGTGTCTAGGAAGCAAATGTATAAACCTAGCACCGGGCTCCGTGGCCCTTCTCTTGATTCAGTCTCTGAAGTGAACTGGGACATGGCAGAATCTGTCTCTTGAAAATGGGACATTGGGAAAAGAAAGATAATGGGGTGAAGGTCAGTCACATTCCTAGGGTCACCCTCAGTTTGCGGGATTCTACTGCTTAGGGTGTAATTCAGTAAGTCAGATTTCTGCCACGTGACTGGCACAGTAGGTGGATTTCTGTCATTTTCTGTATATTTAGACAACATATACAACTTAAAACATTTTCAATTATAATTCAATTGTGAGCAAATAATTATAGAAATTAATAGCTCCCAAGTCAAATTTCTCTAAATCAAGAAAATCTTTAGAAAGATGCTAATTGTGGTGGTCCATGTCTAGATGTGCCCACTTAGCTTCATGTAGTTTTGGGGTGGGCCTCTAGAATTTTTGACAGACTGCTGGTCTAAGGGGATTATGGGTGTGAGTGTTACACCCATCATGGGGCAGACAGCCCGCACACAACAGAAGGGAGACAAAGAGGCTTGCTCCATGCTGCTCCTCCCTGTGTAGTATTTGTGGCTCTTCCCTGTTTTCCACTGCCATGAACTGCTGCCCTCTGCCATGCTCCGCTCTGCCTTGGAGCCAGCTGAGTATGGACTGAAACCTCCCAAACAGTGAGCTAAACCCTTTCCTTCCTTAATTCCTTAATTCAGCAAGGGTTTTCACTCAGTAATGAAAGAAAATTCACTAAGATATTAGTTTTCTTAAAGCAAAGAGTTAAGTTTGTGGAATTTTAAAAATTAATAAATGAAATCGTATAGGTGGTACATTCACAATAACCGGACTACAGTAGGAGTCTAAGTAGGAAGCGCAACATGATGGAAATTAGGTTAACTCTAACCCTAAGCTCAATATAAAAAATTACACTACATTTTTTTTCTTTCAAGAGAAGGAAATTTAAGAAGATATGCTCAACATACTAGATATACACTATTTCTCTATTTGTAAAACAGATAAGAGAGCATGACTGGTAATCACTGTTGAATTTCTGATAGTGTAGCCCCAGCAGAATTCACTTTAAGAAAAAAAAAACAAAAAAGAAATTAAAACTGATAAAATTCCTTTATCTGTGCTATTAACCCATCTAAGATACAGATCAGTTCTAAATTATAGGGTGGAAAATAGAGTAGCGGACTCTTTAAGCTCTTGAAAACCTAGTCACAGAAGAATTAACTAAGCTAAGTTAGAACAAGAAGTATTTTATCCAATAAAAACCCTGATAACAGACTCACAAAGAAATTTTGGACATAAACAAAAGTATGATATGTAGGATGCACAGGTACATGAATAAACCCGAATTGTCATATACTACGCTTTGTAGCTGATCTTATATCATCAATCAACAGTTACCCAAATGTAAAGCAATTATCAAGTCTAATTGAGACTTAATTTCAGGAGACTTACTAATTCAAAGAAGCAATTAGTCTTGATTTTTAGCTGTATGAAATAATACTTAAAACTTCAATGTTTATTCAGGCACTAGGGGGCAGCAGTTACCCTGTTTAGCCGGCGTTTCCCTCTAGGTGATGGGAGCATGGAAATTTCAATAGCACGCTTTCCTCATTTTAAGTTATTTATTATCATAAGAAATGGAGAAACTGACTTACAAAGTTGGAAGGATAATAAAGATCATTTTTCTATCTAGTCTTTTTACACAGTTTAATTCAGTCCATTTACAAAATCTACCAGGATCAGCAAGGAACCATGGGGAACTCTGAATTATTTCAACACCTCCCTTTTCACCCCTCAAACTATGTACACAAGTAACTACCAAGATCGAAATTCTGCCCTTAATTTTGGAGAAAGCCTTACAGAAAGGCTCATGTGGGGCATCTGCTCTAATAGTGTTTGTAGATAGAGTATTATGTGTGCACCTTGTACAACAATAAGCCACCACGAAAACAATGTACAATGTATTAATTGTTGAATCTGTCCTACTAATTTGATTTGAAACTGTCTCATTGCTATTTATTCTTCAATAAAAACAGAAAGTTTCATGTAGAATAAATGGCAAAAGTTGCTATCATATCCTTTCTTTGGTGGATTCTGTTTTCTCTGTTATAATTTTTTGGTTTCCTGAGAGGCTTGTTTGCTTGCTAATGTCTGTTAATATAGTCTGAAAATATCTGAAATTTTACAAAGCATTTTGAGGATGATATATTATGTATATAACATATTATATATATTAAATATATAAATTATATATAACATATTAAATACATAGATAATATAATATATATGAAAATGATACATTATGAATATGCTCAGTTCAATAAGTTTTTATATTGTTATACTCTATGGATCTCTATTTTCATCAGTATTTCACTTGTACAAATACCTTTTACTCGCAGAATATAAGTTTTAGAATGTCCAGTTATTTAGGAAATAGTTTGTTAAAAATAATTCAGAAACACAAAAGTAATTTGAGTACACAATTATTAGAATAAAATGCAATACATGTATAAGTATATATAATACAGAGTTCTGAACTTTATGGCTGCTACCTAAAAAGTTGCTAATGAAATACTTATGCTTTGCAAAGATGTTGAATGTTTGGATAATATCGATGTAACAGAAACGTGTTCATGAGTTGGAGTGGAAATGACAATGTGATAAACATTGAAGATGGGAACTGCAATTAAGGGGTCGAAGGCTAGACCAGGGCTGCAAAGGACTTCAGCTGAAGCTCCAGTTCCAAAGACGATGGCTCTCCTGGAATGTTTTGCTGAGAATGAGTCACAGGTCCAGCAGCTTGTTTCAAGGACGAGTGTGGAAAGCTGTGTGGGCTGCAATGAGAACTGTGTGCCCCTGTCTGAGGCAGCACTGCATATGTCTAGCCAGCTGTATGATTTTTTTTCCTGTTTCTGCTTCCTTATTTATAAAATGAAAGTGTAGAATAAAACTGTATATATGAACACTTTCAGTTCTATAATTTAAAATCTGTGCATATTATAGTCATGCATTTTAGGAATAAATGCTCGAGTACTGACAATAGAAGAACTGAATACATAACTCAACTTGACAATTTTTGTAGAAAAAATTAGTAGAAAAGAATAATCAGGATTTCCATAAAGTTTGATTTCAAAAGCTGCTAAAAATTTTTCTTACTAGACAACATTATAATCTACATATGGATTCATTAAAACAAAATGGCAGTGTATCAAGAAATCATGGCTTATTGTTTCTACTCTAGTATTTGGAACAGTGGTGGCGAGCATATGCACACATGCTACAGTGGCCACACAGTTCTCTCTGTCAGCACACAAAACAGGTCACCCCAGCATCACCCACACAACCAAGCATCAATGACAGCACACATAGGGGAGGGACAGACACACACCTGGAAATTATGTGCCAGACAACAATGTCACAAAAATGGTGTTGAGTTTGTAAAACTGAAAGGAGAGTTTCTTGAATGGAAATTGATAAAATATCCCTAGTATCTTAGTTTTTATGAATATCTCTCTAAAACAAATCTGACAACTGCCATCTTTCAAATTTTATGGTGCATAGCAAAACATGATAAGTATTTTAGTTACTCCTCCATCACTGATGAAACAAAATACCCAACACCCAAAGTTAAAGGAGGAAAGATTTATTTAGCTCCACTTTGTAGAGGTTTGGGTCCATAATTGGCTGATTCTAAGGCAGGATAGGACGCAACTAAGAGAAAATCATTCCTAAGCCTCATTTTTATCCACACTGCTAGGATTTGGGTAGTGCCAACCCAATCAGGGACTGATCCAGTAATAACCCATGCTTAATCTCATGACCCACAGGGCTCTCAGTGGTCTTGGGGGTGGGTGACAGTGAGAAGATTTAGAAAAAGTAGAGAAAAGATGAAAACTGAGGTGAGATGGAGCCCTCTTTCTAGTTGGGAGAAGAGGAATTTCCCCAAGAATCCAGCAGAGAGGTATAAAAATGAAGTATTTATCGCAGGGCCATAATATTAAGCTGACCTGCAAATGGCTATGTTCGACAACTTCTTTGAATAACTCACTATTGTTGTGGAATGCTGGACTGTGATGGATTGTGGTGTTGAGTTCAAGCACCTAAGTTAGTTGAATGACAATGGAGTGCCCACCTTTGACAGGTGTAGGCAAAGGAAGGGGTATAGAAAGAACTAATCATGATGTGTGTGTATAGACAGTACAGTTGGGATAGATAACGCCGTGCTTCTACATAATCCTATGAGAGGCAAGATTTGCACTAATGGTGGTTGAATAGAATATTATGTCGGCTTCTAGTACTATAGACAACCACTTGGAAAATAACAAGTTAGAATGTATTAATTATTGAATCTTTGATGTAATTCAGGTATAAAAAATAAGATGCACAAACAGCTACACTGTATTTAATGAAAAGAGACATACGGTATAATAATGTCAGTAAGTATAATATCATATATGCACCTTCTATGATACCAAAACATTATGAAAACAGTTTTCAAGGTATTAATTTATCAAATCCATCTTGTCAAGGTATCTTAAAATGTCTTATTGATATTTGTACTTCAATAAAATAAAAATTAAAAAATAAAGTAGATTAAAATAAAAAGTACACATAACAGCTACAAAAAAAATAAAATAAAATTGTGAGAAAAAAAAAGAACTGTAGGTGCTTTTATTTATAATTTTCAAAGTTAGTTCCATGAGACACAGAGTTTCCCAGTGACTAATCACTGGAATTGTCTCAGGAAAGATGTTTTTCTTGAGTCTTCAGTAGCTTAATTGCTTTAGACACTTTGCATTGTCTTTTTCTCACATCTACTACCAATTTCTAGCTTCACCCACTTCCTACAGCTCAGCACCCTTTATCCTAACATTCAACTATCCTTTGTCTCTAAAGGAGCCCTGTCTAAAAGTAAAGGATTTGGGAACATCTAGGCTCAAGCCATAACATTCTACCCCAACCCTATAAATATTCATATACATTATTTTAAACAAAAGGCATTTACTATAAGAGTTGCTGAAGTTGCTGAAAGTTCTAATTCCCAAGTCTCCTCTGACATTTAAGGCAAACTTTTAGCTATGAGCTCCTGTACAAAAGAAAATTTAAACACTTCCAGCATTCAATAACACAAGATAGATGTTTCTGTTCAAAATGTTACACACAGGAGGATATAAAAGAATGGGACAAAAATAAGTCCAAATTCCAGCAGAACAAGGATTAACCCCATATGTAGCATCTGACAGATCTGTGTCAAGATGAGAACTCAAAAGTGCTTGGGTGCTCTACCCTTAAGACTGCTGGTGTTTGTAGCTCCCATGGCTTCTGTTTTTGGACTTCTCTGCTGTCTTCCTGCAGTTATCCTTAGAAAATCCATGTTTCTGCCTTCCCCAAACCTTTTGCATCTCTACCGTATCTTTGGCTTCACACTCATGTTTGATTTCAGAGTTTACCCTCCCAGGGGCACAAAGTCTGGCCTCCAAAGCCTTCTGAGATCTGTATGGCTTCACAATAGCACAACAGTTCTGTTCTTCATGCACTTGAAACCAGTGTGGTTAATGCCAAGGTCTGGCAGTTCCATTTCTCTTGGTTGTAGGAGCCTATTGCCTGAATTGTGGAGCACCCTGAGTGCAATTCTGAAGAAAAAATGCTCTAGGCCACAGTTATTCTGATTCATGGTGCTTTGGGGATTTCTTCTCAAAGCAAAGTCTTTCTCCTTTTCAACTATAAGACTACAAAAGGGTGGAGTCCTGCCCTTACTGTGATGCCCTCAAACTATCTTTTCCGTTTTGCTTTTTTCCAGCAATGAAGATCTCTTTTTCTCTACCTGAAGTTCACAGCTTTACTGGAACTTCCTTTCTAACCAAAGTCACCATGTTTAAAATAATTCTGCTGGGCACTTTGCTCTTGATTCTCAACACAAATCTGGCTGATCCTCTCCCCTCTGTTATGGGTTATTCAGCATAGGAACCATAGCAGAAACAAAATTAGAATTTGAAAGAGCCTTTATTTACTGAGCTTAGGACCATCAGTCAGTTCTCATGAAGGAGAACACCAATCAGCCACTAGGCTAGGGAGCAAAGAGTGTTTAAAAAAAGAAACCACCATCGGTCTCTTTCAAAACAAATAGCAATGGGACAGTTTAAAAACTGATTATTCGGACAGTTTCAATAACTAATACATTGCATATTGTTGGTTTGTACTGGTTATTCATAGCACAAGATGCAGACATGATATCCTGTCCAAAAACATTCTCTCAGACTTTCACAAAGAGCAAATTGGTCAAGCAATGGCCATGATGCATCCACATGGCTGACACTCACAAGGATGCAAGATTAGGTGGTAATTAACAATATATGTAGATTTGTGATGAGGGAAGACATTTTTACTCAGATATTTACATCTTATTAAATCATTATTGGTACCCAAGTTGTTTTTTAATAAAAAAAAACCTTGAAATAGGTGGTTCTCTCTCCCATTAGCCTCAGGTGCTGAAGATAAAAATCAGGGCCTCATGCATATTAGGCATTTGCTCTACCACTGAGGTAAGCCACTAGTCTGAGACAACTAGTTTCAGTAAAATTCATTTCCCCTTTCTTCTACAAAAATTAAGGAAAGCTGATTGTATTAGTTTGTATATGGCGCTCAGCTTCCAGGCAAGTGACACGAGAGGATTCCAAATCGGTGCCAAGTGTAGGGCCTCAGTGAGACCCACCTTGAGATGTGTGAATTAAAAGATATGAGCTGTGAGTGTAGTTTAGGGGTAGACTAGCCGTGGGCTCAGCCTCCAGTACCAGGTGATGAAAAGGGAAAGAAGAAAAAGAAGGGAGAGATGGAGGGAGGGAGAGAGAGAGAGAGAGAGAGAGAGAGAGAGAGAGAGAGAGAGAGAGAGAGAGAGAGAGAGAGAACATTTAACACATCATCTTCTCAGCCTTGGTCTGCACAAATATAGTCAGTTCTGTACTAAAATGCACCCTTTCTATACACACACATGATGATTTTTTCTTTCTACAACCCTTCCTTTGTCTACACCTGTCAAATGTCGGCTTTTAGTGCTATGGTCATCCACTAGGTAAATAATTATTCAATCTTTGATATAATTCAGCTGTATAAAAACCTGTAAATATAATATCATGTATGCACCTTGTACAATACCAAAACCTTATGAAAACAGTTTGCAATGTATTATTTCATCGACTCTGTATGGTTATGGTGTTTTGAAACTGTCTGATTGACATTTGTATTTCAATAAAATAAAAATAAATGAAAAAAAAATGCACCCTTTCCTGATATCAGCTTTGCTTTACATGTATGCTTACAATCTTTTCTTCCTTGTTGTGACCTGAGTGACTCTCACTATGACCCATTTTTTTCCATGAAGCTATGGAGAGCACCCTGGGAAAATTGCAAGTCCTAAGAGGAAGGACTTATTAGTGTCACTGAGTGACTACACTCTCTAATAATTGTTACCTAAGAAAGACAGAAAAATACACTTTTTTCTTTATTTTATACTTAATTGACAGTATTTTGAAGCTGCTTTGATGTAGTAACTTGTGTTGTATTAAAGATTTTCCACAGATATTTTAAATTTTTTTGTAATATCAAAAACAATATATACATCCATAACTCTAAGTAAACATATATATACCTTTATGTAATAAGGAAATAACTATCTTTTCACTCTTACTTTTACAATGAATAAAGCATACAAATATGGTTAACTCTCACTTGTAACTCATTCATCAAAATTCTATCCCTTCCTCCAATGTCACACTCCCCTCCAGGTAATCTTAAATTTTATATTGATGATCCCCTCCGACTGTGAAATGCATTCACACTTTATGCATGTATGTTTTCTTACACAATGTATGTTTATCTGTATGTTTTATAATATAGGGAGCATGTTTAAACTAAAAATTTTAGTACAGTAAAAGATGCATTACCATGAATCCTCCTTAAAAGAGCCCCTGCATCTTTGAACACTCTCACCTCGTCTTCCTTGCCATGTTGTACAGCAATTCTGGAAGTTCTCTTTTATGAATGTCTTTACAAGATATAATATATAGTTCAGTGAATGCTGCTGCTGAGAACTATTCAGAGAAAGGTAGGCTTCACAAAGGCATTGCGGAACACTCATCCACCTTATTCGCCAGACCTGGAACCATGCAACCACTGGCTCTTTTGACTAAGTCAAAATATCACAAAAGCAAACATTTTGAAACAGTTCAGGATGTGGAGGCAGGCAGGACATCATAACTAAAGACACTGGTGAAAGAGGACTTCCAGCACTAATGAATAAAGTGACAAAAGCAATGGTGAAAGTGTATTTGAAGCAAGGTAATATATCCTGAGGGGGACTGATATCACAGTATATTTTACTGTCATAAGTTTGTTTAGCTCAAATATTAAACCTATGTTTTGATCATAACTTTTATAGAAACTGGACCTTCATCAGTTAGAAAATTTATTTGAAAACATGCACACACACACACACACACACACACACACACACACACCCCTTTACTTTGGCTGGTGTACTAAGAAAAAGAGTGTACCACAGACCAGTATATGGTTTACAGACTCTGCAGGGGAGTAGAAATATAAAGTCAACCTACATAGTTAAATTATACCACTAAAATTTCTCTAAAGAAAGTACCTGGTCTTCTAATCAACTGTGATGCTCAAGACATAGCACCACTTTAGATATCTTTAGATTCTTTCTGAAAGAAGAACAATAAAGTGGAAGACCTATCTACATACAAGCGATGCTGAGCTTGAACATTTTTGTAACTAAATCCTATACAAGAGAATGAATATCCACACATTTCGTGACCAATAATTACTATATGTTCAACTGCCCTTCTGCCTTTTCAGTCTTTTACGGGTACTTGATATCCAGTGAGGATTCCTATAGCAAGACTATAAGCTCCTCTGAGAATTTACCCTAAAGATTTCCATCCTCAGGGCAAAATAAACTTTGCCTTAAGCAGCTTTACTGTAGATGCTGTTCAGTAAGGTGTTTCATGATGACAAAATAACTTATTAGAAAATAAATAATAATATGGAAAGAAAAAACCTATAAAGAAAGAATATTGCTAGGTTTAGATCTAGCATGTCCCCTAACAGTCTCATGTTTAGATGTGACACCTGGTTGCAGGATTTGAGCAGCCTCAGTGGTGAATTCTTGCCCCATCTGCTTTCTTCTCTGTTTTCTGGCTTCCATGGGATGAGCAGCATTCCTCTGCTGTGCGCTTTCTGCCTTGGAGTTAGCCAGCATTGGATAAAACACAATCGAAAATGTGAGCCAAATTTACCTCTTCTGCATTAAGTTAGCAGTGTGAGGTATTTTGTCCCAGAATAGCCATGAACCAGCATGGATCTTATGTTCCTGGGATAAGACATGGAGAGAATGAAGAAATAAGATACAAATGCTGGAGTCAGGAGATCCCCTATCTCCAGATAAAAGGAAAGAAACTTCCCAGCTACAGTAGGAGTATTTATTTATGCATTTGACAGTCAGTATAAGACGGCACAGGGTTACCTGGTGATGAGTGACAGGAATTATCTCAGGCGAAGTGCTTTCTCAGGACTGGGGTAGCATGAATGCCTTATGCGCTCTCCATTCTCTGACTGACTTTGCCTTGCCCACAAACAAGTAACCAATTTCCAGCTTCAGCCACTCTAAACATCACCCTTTTTTTCTGCAAGTGATGAGTGTTGAGCTGAAGTTGAAAAAGCTGTATTTGGGGTACCTCTATAGAAAAACTTCTCATTCTTGAACACTTTCCATCCTGAGTGAACTTACTTATGGAGGCTAAAAATTCCCAGCTCAGAAATTGTAGATATTTGTGTTAAGCAAGTTAACTCTATACAGTCCAATAATCCATAACAGTGTTCTGTTACCAGTATTTCTGAAATTTGTCAGATATTGTTAGTGTTTTGATGTTTCTTTATAACTAACATATTACTGTGGCATTGCTTTACATATCTTGTGATTATATTTCTCCTGGATATTCAAGACCAGGTTAGTGACACCTATGTTAAATGATGTTTACTATCTATCAAGGTAAGTTAAGTCTCTTCAGGAGTTACCTTGGAATCAGATACAGCATGTCTTAGTTCTGTCAAATTCAGCCATCTGGATGAGTTACAGCCATTACTTAACCAGGTTGCTTTCTGTGAAGCCTTGGGAGGTGTTATTTCTCCCAGAGATTCTCAGGTACACTACACATCAATGAATCACTTTCCTCTGTGGTCTCAGAATCTCCTTGATCTGAACATCAAGGATTCACTTTCTTCTGTGGCACCATAGTCTCCTTGACCAGAAAATTTGGGATAACTCTGAGTTACAGTACAGATTCTCTTATGTCCTGAGTCCTCACTGATCTTGAAAGACAAGGGCCAAAATGTTGCTTAACCAAAAAAATAAAAAATAAAAATAAAAAAGGGGCCAGCGGGATAGTTCAGTAGAATAATCGCTTGTCTGGAAAGTGCAAAGGCCTGATTTTATTCACCGGTTCCTGCAAAAATAAATGAATAAATAAATAACAAAATGTTGGCTATCCTTGTAGCCCTTCTTTTTCTCTAAATTTTTGGTCTGAAAACTTAAGTTTCTAACCACCCAGAAGAGAAGCTTAGTGATATTATTACCCTAAAACATATGCTAGTTGACCTTAACATCAGTATCTGTCTGAATACAAATACATATACAAAATAGTTAGCATAGATATACAGCTACTTTCTCCTAGTTCAATGAGAAGAAAGTTTTGAACTAATAGCGTTTAGATAAGACACCATGTCTGAATCTTCTATATGAATAACTGCTATAAAGATGATAATATACAATATACTAATTATTGTAATTTCCTAATAACCTGATTTGAAACTGATTCGCTGTTACATGTTTGTCAATAAAATTAATATAAAAAGAATACAAAAGAAGGACTCAACAAAATTATAGCAAATCACAGCAAAGATTTTCTATGTCCCAGGTTCTCACTGACCTTGGAGGGCAATGAAAAAAAATGGCTGTCCTCTCAGTCCTTCCATCATTCTAATTTTTTTGTCTCCAAACCTCAATCATTGAACATGCAGAAGAGAAAATTAGTGACACTGCATCATAATGTAGACAGCAAGTTTAATATTATCATCTTAAATGAATGCCAAACACCTTAGAAATAAGATAGGTCTGTTATTTTTTAACAACAAGAACATTCTAATAATTGAATCCCTATAGAATGTTGACAAGTTACGTATTTTTATACCAAAATTTATAAAATAATAGCATATATAACATTACAGCAAGGCAATCATAATGACATTTTGTAACATACTTAAATTTCATTTTGACATAACATAACTCTTTTAAGCAGTTATCTATCTAGTGCATAAAAGCTTTGACTTAATTTGTTGTCCTTGAATGGGCAGTACATCACAAGATTTGTTTTTCAGTAATAGAGATTGAAGTCAGGACTCTGTGCTTGCCAGGCAAGTGCTTATTCTACTGAGCCATCTTTCCAGTCTCAAATTTTGTTAATGGTAGAGATCTAAATCTCAAAAATTGTCTGAGTATAGCTCAGCCAGTGAGTGAGGGCTGCAGGCCTGCCACACCACAGGGACCTTTTCCAGCCTTCACCAGTTCTGGCCCATGGCCCCCAACCCAGCACAGCTTGGCTGACCCAGCACAGCCTACCCGGTGAATAAGAACATCCACTATCCTTTTCGGAGCCCAGCAGACCCACCAAAGCCCAGGCTTGCCCACCTAGAGAGCAACCTGCCTGACACAGGAGGTCCGAGTCCAGAAACATTCCGGATACTCACCCTAAAGCCAGCCAAGATAGTGGGAATTTTCACTACTCTCTCTGCATCCTGGTTTGGTTCGTGCTCACCTGACCAGAGAACCAACACAGGAGAACCACATGAGCTACAGCAAAAAGGGACTGAACACAACAGCTAGATCCATGGCAGGCATAACTGGATAACCTCAAACTTAATAGGCCAGCACCTGAATCTCATTACGTGCTAAGGTTTTAGCTGCACCAAAGCTCTAAACCAAAGCCCAGAGGTCAGTGCTATTAAAAAATGACAAAGACTAGGAGAAAAATGCAATCTAAGGCCTCGAATCCACCAGTAAGTGCAGAGGACACTAGCTCAGCTGAAATGAATGAATTAACAGATATAGAAGCAAAGGAACAACACCAGGTGAAATGAATGAATTAGCAGATATAGAAGCAAAGGAACAACACCATAAAGGTATAGAGGAACTCACACGAAAATTCCTGAAATAAAAAATAGATATATGAATATATACCATCAGAAATAGAGAATCAAATCCAGAAACATCTGGTGGAAAACCTATGCTCACCCAGAACAAGTGCAGAGAGCAATATTCCAGCTAAAATGCAGGAAGTAACAGCCTCTGAAGCAAAGAAAAAAAGAGCAGAAAGATTATGAGGAATTCAAAGGAGAAATAAGCTCTGAAATCAAAAAAGAATTCTTAGAAAGAAAACAATTCTTTGAAATCAGAGCATCTGAAATACAAAAAGAAGTTCAGAAATATACCTAGGAAACCCAACTTGGAAGAAACTCTGTAGAAAAAGAATTAATAAATACCTCTAAAGAAGACAAGGGAAAAAAAAATAGAGGACATCAAAAATATGATGGATTCCTTGAATGAGCAATATAGAACAGAAACAGACCTCATGAAACAGAGTCAAAGAGATATAGAAGAACTAAAAATATCAATCACAAGTCTACAAAACTGTTTGAGTGAAAGCGAAGACAGAGTTTCAGATCTTGACGACAGTGGTGCAGCTAGTGAAAAGGTGAGAAAGGATCTCTTAAAAACAACGAGAATGCAGGAAAAAACAATTCATCACCTGCAAGATGATGCCAGGATAACAATGTGAGGTTAATTAGTATCAATAAGAATGAAGGAGTAATACAAATGATATAAAAAGAATATGGGCAGAAATAATCACAGAAAACTTCCCAAATATGAGGAAACAATCCAACATTCAGGTAACCGAAGCATACAGAACACCAAATAACCTCAACCCAAATAAAAATACACCGACATATATTATAGTCAAGATTCCAGACATCCAACACAAGAATAATATACTGAAAGCTGCTAGAGAGAAGAAGCAGATCACATTCAAAGGAAAACCCATCAGAATTACAGCCGATTTCTCTACACACACCATGAAGGCAAGGAGAGCATGGAACAGAGTTGTTCAAGTGCTGTATGAAAACAAATTCCAGGCCAGACTAGTATACTCTGCAAAGGTCTCTTTCAAGTTTGATGGAGAAGTGAGTTACTTCCACGACAAAGAAAAACTAAATAATTTCATGATGACAAAGCCACCCCTACACAGGCTGCTGAAAGACATTCTAGAGAGAGACCACAATGACAACAACTCCACAAATGAGAACAGAAGGAAACCATTAAAAATGACAGGCAATTAAACACAGGATACAAAGGAGTAAGTAACAGCAGGTAAATATCATGACAATCATAAGTCAACACATTTCAGTTATAACCATCAATGCAAATGGACTCAATTCACCAATTAAGTGAAATAGACTGGCACAGTGGATTAGGAAACAAAATCCAACAGATGCTGTATACAAGAAACACACTTAATGCAAAAGTACCCTAATAGGCTCAAGGTCAAAGTATGGAAAACAATACTACATGCCCCAGCACCTCAGAAAAAAGCAGGAGTAGCAATTCTGTTCTCACACAGTCTCAACTTCAAACCAAGAATGATCAAATGACACAAAGAAGGCCACTATATATTGGTCAGGGGAAAAATTCAAGAGCAAGAAGTAACACTCATAAATATCTATGCACCAAACACAGGAGCACCCAACTATGTAAGACAAATCTTAAGGGACATGAAAAACTTAATGTCTAAGTACACAGTCTTAACAGTAATCTTAACACACCCTTATCTCAAAAAGATAGGTCAACCAGACAAAATTTAGCAAGGAAGTAGCAGAACTGAACCAGAATTTGGAACAAATGGACCTCGTAGACATACACAGAGTGTTCCACACAAACACAGCTGAATACACATTTTTTTCTGCTGCACATGGGTCATTTTCCAAAATAGACCAGATACCAGAGGTCATGTGTAAGTATATGCAAGAAAACAGAAATTATACCATGCATATTGTCTAACCACAGTGCAATGAAACTGGAACTAAATGACTAAAGAAACCAGAAAATCCCGCTATATTCAAGGAAATTAAACAACACTCTACTCAGCAACCAATGTTTCACAAAGAAATTAAACAAGAAATTCAACAATATCTACAATTAAATGAAAAATCAACAATTTATCGGAATTTATGGGATGCGATGAAAGCAGTTCTTAGATGGAAAATCATAGCTATGAACTCACACATTAGAAAAGCAGAATGGACACAAATAAACACCCTAATGTTGCACCTCTGATGTCTAGAAAAAGAAGAGCAAATGAAACCCAGAGTACAAAGACAGGAAGAAATCATAAAGATTAGAACGGAAATTAATTCAATTGAGATGAAGAAAACAGTTCAAAGAATCCACAAATCAAAAAGTATATTCTCTGAAAGACTAAAAAAAGTTGATAAGCCTCTAGCTAACCTCATCAAAAAGAGGAAAGAAAAAATTGAAGTACATGCAATAAAGGATGAAAAGGGTGAATTCACCACAGATCCAGCGGAAATTCAGAAGATTATCAATAGTTACTTCGAGAAACTTTACACTCACAGGGTAGAAGACACAGAAGAAATGGACAGATTCCTAGAAAGGTACAAATTTCCAAAACTGAACCAAGAAGATATAACAAATCTCAATAAGCTAATAATAGCCAATGAAATCAAAACGTAATATAAAGCATACTGACAAAGAAAAGTCCAGATCTTTGTGGATTCACACTTGAATTCTACAAGAGATTTATATACTCCTCAAACTCAATAATGAAATTGAAAAGGCAGCAGTCCTCCAAAAATCATTTCTGGAGGCAAGCATTATAATGATTCCAAAACCAGGGAAAGATGCAACCAAAAAGGAGAACTACAGGCCAATCTCCCTCATGAACATATACATAAAAATCCTCCATAAGATCCTAGCAAATTGAATGAAGCAAATAATCAAGAACATCATACACGATGAGCAGGTAGGATTCATTCCAAGGATGCAAGAATGGCTCAATATTTAAAAATGTATAAATGTAATACACAATATTAATAGACAGAAATCTAAAAACGACACGATCATCTCAATTGATGAAGAGAAAGCGTTTGACAAAGCTCAACACTCAATCATCTTCAAAGTCTTACAGAAAATTGCAATAGATGGACTTTACCCTAACTTGATAAAAGCCATCTATGACAACTCAGAATCTATTATAATCTTAAATGGGGAAAAACTGAAATCTTTTACTTTTAAACCAGGTACAAAACAAGGATGTCCTCTATCACCCCTTCTATTCAACATAGTTTCAGAATCATTAGCAACAGCCATTAGAAGAGAGAGAGAAATAAATGAAATAAGAATAGGTAAGGAAGAAGTAAATTATCACTATTTGCAGATGACATGATACTTTACTTGGAGACCTCAAAAATTCCACCAAGAAACTACTAGAACTGATATGGAAATTCAGTAGCATAGCAGGATACAAAGTCAGTACTCAAAAGTCAATAGCATTCCTCTACACAGATAACAAAAACACTTAGAAGGAAACAACACCTTTTACTATAGCACCATGGAAAATGAAATACCTTGGAATTCATTTAACCTAGGAAGTCAAAGATCTTTTCACAGAAAATTATAACACCCTAAGAAAAGAGATTATAGAGGATTTCAGAAAATGGAAAGATAGTCCATGCTCCTGGATAGGAAGAACCAACATCGTGAAGATGGCCCTATTCCGAAAATTGCTGTACAGATTTAATGCAATCCCTATCAAACTGCCACCAACATACCTTCCAGACATATAAATCATTCCTAAAATTTATTTGAAACCACAAACAACCAAGAATAGCAAAGGCAATCTTGGCCAGTAAAGACAAAGCAAGAGGCATCACAACTCCTGACTTGAAATTATACTACAAAGCCACTGTGATAAAATCTACATGGTATTGGCAAGGAAATAGACCTGAGGATTAATGGAATCAATTAGAACACTCAGAGGCATCAAAGAACACACTCAGATATCTGATCTTCAACAAAGGGGCCAAAGAAGCTTGTTGGAAGAAAGATAGCCTCTTTGACAAATGGTGCTAGAAAACCTGACTTTCTACATGCTGAAAACTAAAACTTGATCCAGCTCTATCACCATGCACTCAGCTAAAGTCAAAGTGGATAAAAGATCTAAACATTAAAACAGAAACACTCAATCTCCTGGAAGAGATAGCAGAAGGAACTCTTGAAGACATAGGGGTAGGTAAAGAGTTCCTGAACAAACATATTTCCTCGGGAAACACTTGAAAGAATCAACATTTGGGGTCAGCTCTTTTTCAGGAGTTTCTGTACATAAAAAGATATTGTCAACAAAGTGAACAGACAACCACAAGTTTTGAAAAAATCCTAACTAATAAGCAATCAGACAAAGGTCTGCTGTCTAGAGTATAGAAAGAGCTAAGATATAACAGGGCCCTAAAATTTAAAGACCCAATTCAGAAATGGGCATCTGAGATGAATACACACTTCTCAAAGGATTAAATTAAAGAAGCGACTCATCCATATGCATGACACAGACAAAGGATCTGCAGAATAACGTACAGGACTACAAGATAAATCCTGAGAGGACTTCACTTACCACATAAGAAATATAAATTTCATGTGTTGGTATATAAGTCTTGATCTATCTAGGTCTTAACCATCCAGCAGAAAAGTATAAAAATGAAGTATACATCGTGAGCCCATAATATTAAGCTGAGCTGTAAATGGCTGTGGTCAACAATTTCTTTGAATAATTCACTATGGTTGTAGAATGCTGGACTGTGTTGGATTGTGGTGTCAAGATCAAGCACCTAAGTTAGTTGAATGACAATGGAGTGCCCACTTTTGACAGGTGTAGACAAAGGAAGGGGTACAGAAAGAAAAAATCAGGATGTGTGTGTATAGACAGTACAGTTGGGATAGCTAACGCTCTGCTTCTACATAATCCTATGATAGGCAAGATCTGCACTAATGGTGGTTGGACAGGATATTATGTTGGCTTCTAGTACTATGGTCATCAGCTAGGAAAATAATTATTGAATTTTTGATATAATTCATGTATAAAAATGAGCTACACTCTTAATTTACTGATAAGAGACATCTGCTAAAATAATATCTATAAATATAATATCATGTATGCACCTTGTACGATACCAAAGCATTATGAAAACAGTTTGCAATGTATTAATTTATCGAATCTGTCTTGCTAAGGTGTCTTTAAACTGTCTGATTGATATTTGTACTTCAATAAAATAAAAAATAAATTAAATAAAAAAATAAAGAAGAGAATAAATATATGAAAAAATGCTCCACATTGCTAGCCATCAGTGAAATGCAAATAAAAACAACACTGAGATACCATCTCACTCCAGAAAGAATGGCTATCATAAGGAAATAAACCAACAACAAATATTGGAGAGGTTGTGGGGAAAAGGGAACACTTCTGCACTGCTGGTGGGAATGTAGACTGGTACAACCAACGTGGAGGTCAGTGTGGAGATTCCTCAAAAGAGCAGGACTGGAAATCCCATTCAAGCTGACTATTCCCCTATTGGGAATTTTCCCAGACGAACTGAAAACATATCATAGTAATATATGTGTACCTATGTTTATTGCAGCACAACTTGTGATAGCAAATTTGACACAACCAAGATGTCCATCACATGAGGAATGATTGAAAGAGTTGTGTTTTTTCTATATAATGGAATATTACTCAGCTATAAAGGATAATAAACTTAAAGCATTTATATTGAAGTGAATGCCACTTGAACATACACTCATAAGTGAGATAAACCAGATACACATGTGCAAATATCGTTTATTCTCCTTGCTATAAGATGTCAAAGAACAAATACAAATAGAAATGGACAACAACAACTAAAGACAATTGAGTCAGATAGTTAGGGCAAAATGAATGACATATGCTGCGGGGTACTAATTTGCTTTTCTTCTGGATGGTTATCAACCTAAGTTCACAAAACAAAGTTGAAGACATAGAAGAGCCACAGGCCAGCCACCATTTTGGCCCTAGCCTTTTGAGGACAGCGAAGACTCAGGCAAGACATAGGAGAACCTGTACTGTAACGTCATGAAACTCAGTTGTGCCCCAAATTTTCTGATCAAGGAGATTAGGGAGCCCCAGAGGAAAGAGATTGATGATGTATAGTGTGCCTGGGGAGAGTCACATGGAGAGAAAACTTTCTCTCAGGCTCTCATAGAGAGCAAACTGGTCAAGTATTGGCCATGACTCATTTGCATGGATGACAGACAAAGGATCTACAGAGTAAGGAATAGGATTACAAGATAAACCCTGAGGGGGCTTCACTGATCTCATCAGATACAAAAGCTACATCTTTTGGTATATAGGTCTTGATCTACCTCAGTCTAAACCATCCAGCAGAAAAGTATAAATATGAGGTATACATTGTGGGGCCATAATAATAAGTTGAGCTGTGGGTGGCTATAGAGAATAACTTCTTCAGATAACTCACTACTATTGTGGAGTGCTGGATTCTGTTGGGGTGTCACGGAGTTCAGGCACCTAAATTGGTTTAATGACAATGGAGTGCTCATCTTTGACAGGTCTAAACAAAAAAAGGGGGTATACAAAGGAAGAATCATGATGTGTATGTATAAACAGTACAGTTAGAATAAATATGCCATGCTTCTGCATAATTGTATGAGAATCAACATTTGCACTTATAGTGGTTGGACAAGATATTATGTTGGATTCTAGTACTATGAACAAACCACTAGAGAGATAACAAGGTAGAAAATATTAATTATTGAATCTGTGATATAATTCAGCTATAAAAAATAAGATAAGTAGCTACAATCTCTTCATTCACTGATTAGAGACATCTGCTATAATAATGTCTGTAAGTATAATATCATGTACGCACTTTGTACAACACCAAAACATTATGAAAACAGTTTCAGTGTATTAATTTATCATATCTGTCCTGTTCATTTGTCTTGAAACTGTCTCACTGCTATTTGTTCTTCAATAAAAATAATAATAAAAAAGAAAAGAGAAGTCTTATCACTATAACCCATCTTTGTTTTATATTTTAGAAAACCTGTACATCGGAATCATGAGTGCATTTAATACTCTGTGAGGTGAACTACAATAAATTGTCACACACATGTGAAAATCTTTGTTTATTAAAGTTACAACCAATTTTTCTCAATTGGTAGAACCAACTCAGTTCATGATATGAATAGACAGTACGCTCTAGCAAAACACAGCAGTACCATCAACTCCAAATTAGCTTTTATTTTTCCTTTGTCTGATTGAATTTTAATAATATATACTTCCAAGTAAGGTAGAAGGGATTAGTTCTGTCTTTTGTTTTTGTAATTGAATTTTGAGCATTAGAAAGAGCCAAATTAACTTTATCTATGGCAGTTTTAGGCTCTGGCTTAAGCACCCTTGGAGAATTTGGGGCCTGGTGCCCTTCAGAATTTCAGAAAAAGACCTAAATCTTGGCTACTGAGCTTAAGAACTGGGCAAATCTAATTGATATTGCTAAATGCAGTCTCGCAGTAAATTGAAGTTTATTTGAACGTGTGGGGCATGATCCACCTTTGTGAGATGAGGTGACCCAAGAACGAGCACGTGGATGCTGCGTGCGCCCTGTTGAGCTCACCACATCTCCACTGTGCGGGTGGAGCATCCGAGGTCCAGCTTCTGTTCAAGCCCCAGTGCTCTTGTGTCACATTCCAAGCCTTTATACCTGTTTGTAAAATACAAAAGATTTCTATAAACAATAAAATTTGTGAATGTCCACCTTCACATAGAAACAAAAAGCAAACACACAGAAACTTTTAAGACAAGACTCAGCAACCATAGAACTAGGTGAGGAAAACAGGTATGAATCTTAAGAGCTACTAAGAGAACACCCATCTCTTATAAATCGTTTTAATTGAGGAGCACCTACTACATATGATGCTAAGAATGAAAGATGTAATTAATGCAAGACAGTTTTTATGAGACTGTGAAATTTTTACTATAATTCTAAAAGACCAAAGTGATCAGGGAAATATACACTTTTGAGATAAGGGGCAAAATTTTTATTTATAGGAATTACGCTTGTTAAGTAAACTTTTAAAATGTTTCTATCAATTAAATCTTTTAAAATACGATTTTTTAAACTAAAGGCAAAATGTTTTTTAATCTTAAGGGTGGAGAGCAATAACAGAAAAAGCAGTCTCTTAAATCAATCACCTTGAAGAAAACTGAAAAGGCTTCTTTTAGTGCCAATTGTAATAGAGAGAAAGAAGACAGCTCTGTTCCCCACAAGACAGAAATCACAACCCGTGCTTCAACAAAGTATGAAAAGCATGGAATTGCTGCCTATGCCAGTTAGTGTTATCAGGTGTTGTCATGACCACAGAGATGGATCGGTGTGTACGAGCAGGACATAAGGTGAGGAATATCTGGAATGGCCTTTCATATCCCTCCTCTCTATGCCAAGAGAAAAACTCCCTGCTGTCTGTTGTCACTCACCAGAGGCCAGAGACATGAATGATGGTGGGTAGGGTGAGGAACTGAGGAAGGAGGCCCTGTATTTGCAGGGGCTGAGGCAGGCCCTGACAGAAGTTTCCCAGAATGGGCTTGCCTTCACATCAGTTTTAAGTCTACACTCTTTTCTAACAACACTCTCACTGACACTGTACAGAGACTTGAAGCTTTTGTTGAAGAGACTGATAATGGCTATGCTGCCTTACAGCTGCAGCTAGGCAGATTTGGGTTTCATGTTTCTTATCACACAATGGCATAGTTTGATGTCAGTTTCACCCTCTGTCTACTAACTGTGCCGGGTTCTCCTGAGCACCTTTCATTCTTGGACCTGCAGCAACTTGTCAAGTTGGAAATGCCACAAATGTCTTTCTAGGGAAGACACAGTCAGTGTGAACAGGCACAGTAGAACTATGAAACACAGAAACAGTGTGGCGTAAACCAGCCAGGCCATGCACTGTAGAACCAACTGTTTCATAGCTCACTTACACTAAAATCACTCTTTATGCTGGACACAGAGACACAAGATTGTTTTTCGCTGCTGTGTTTCACTCTTGTTTTTCCTATTCCTTCCTGCCTCTCTTCTTATCACTTGTAGAATGGTAATGCTTATTCCAGGCAACTGTATATTGGGAATATTTAACTTTTCTTAGATTTTCCAGGGAGTTGCACTTAAGAGTTCTATTGATTCTCTGAGGAGATTTAGACTGAGTTTTCAGTGAGGCCATAACTCTTAGCAATAGACAAACTAACTGCATTTGCAATAATGAAATGGAGATTAATCTTTTGGAGTCAGGAAGAGAATGTTATAGATTAGAAAGAATACCTTTTAAAAGTGTCATATTTGGGGATGGCCAGATAGCTCAGCAGATTAAAGTCACTGTGTAGGCAGACACAGGGACTGGGGCTTGATTGCAGTGTTGCTCGATCCCTGTAGCATTGTTCATAGTACTGCTGAATGTAATTTTAATATCAATGAAATGTGTAATAATAACCTTCACTTTCTAATACAATTTTGTTCTCTTCTTCATCTTCATCTAAGTGTTATCAGATGTTGTCATATGTCAATCAATATTATTGATCTTTTTAACGACCCATTTTTTTGTTTAAATATCATCAGTTTTTGTTCCAATTTTTCCCGTTTTTCTACTCACATTATGATTAATTGTTTTGTTTCTTTTTTATTAATTTTATTGAGAAACAAATAGCAATGAGACAGTTTCAAAACCGATTAATAGGACAGATTCAATAATTAATACAATGCATATTGTTGTCTTCATAGTAGTTATTCAGAGTATAAGATGCAGACATGATATCCTGTCTACAAATATTATTAGAACAAATCTTTTTATCCATTGAATTAAGAGAATGTATATGTAGGTCTCACCTATTTTGAATATACTATTTTGTAACAAAATGGTCCTTCATTTACATCCCCTTTTTTTGTTTAGTTTTGTGAAAGAAAGGTATTCCATTGTCATTTTAATATTGTAGGTGCATGAATTCAGCAAAATATTCTAAAATAGTCCAGTATCCCATAATAGTAGTGGGTTTTTTGTAGGACTGAATATGTCAGAAGTTGTAGAATTGAGCCTTTTACAGTTCAACATATTAATATTACTTTATTTTTATACTTTGTTTTTATACTTTTTTTGCTGGATGGTTATGACCAAGATAAAGCAAGACCTACATAACAAGAAATGTAACTTTTGCATCTGACAAGATCAGTCAAATCCCCTCAGGATTTATCCTGTAACCTTGTACTGAAGTGTGTAGAACTGTTGTAACTCAAAAATCAGATGACAACCAGGCAAGTCCAAAAGAAAAGAAGCGCTTTATTTTAGGTGGTACCCACCGCGTAGCCTCTCCATGAGAAAAGGAGGAGGGCCCCCCCCCGAGGGCTGGGCAGCAGGGCTTTTATGTCCAAAAACCACAGGCTGGGAGGGGTAAGCAAGCATCATCACAGAAGCTAAAATGGCCATTAGGAGATACGGGGACAATTTTGATTGGGGGAGACATACATTATGTCCAAATTTGGGTCAGGACATGTACATTTAGGGGGTCAGCAAGCATGGTTACAGAAGCTAAAAGCGGTGAAGGGGGCATGGGGCACAAGCCTATTGGTTGGAAGCTGAGGTAACATGCAGGGGGCGGCCCGAGGGCCATTGTAATCTTATCTATACTGTAAGGCACTGATGTGGGAAGGGTGGGTGGTGGGAACCAAGAATGTGGGAAGGGGCTTTCTGTATTGAAGGGTCTTATCTATGCTGTAAGGCACGGATATGGGAAGGGTGGGTGGTGGGAACCACGGATGTGGGAAGGGGCTTTCTGTATTGAAGGGTCTTATCTATGCTGTAAGGCATGGATATGGGAAGGGTGGGTGGTGGGAACCACGGGTTTTGGTCAGTAAGAACAGGAAATGTTTGTACAGAAGGGACAGAGAAGAGAACAATCAGGGGGTCTTGGA
>PVKA01020859.1:0-30956 GCA_004027165.1 Ctenomys sociabilis | reverse complement strand
CTGTGCTCTCATGGCCCTGCCATCCCCCAGAGCTCCTACCCACAGGCCCACCAAGTGAGTAAGAATCTTTGTGAATCTTCCAGCCCCTGATCCAGCACAGCAAGGCTTAGTGAGTGTGTGGGAGAGCTTTGGCCCTCCCTGGTGATCCCTGGGCCAGAGGCACAACAGAGGGGAACCACAGGCTCACAGTTGTGCCAGAAGGGCTGCAGTAAAAAGGAACTGAACACAACAGCTAGATCCAGGCCAGGCAAAACTGGATAATTTCAAACTTAATAGATCTGCACCCTAATCTCATTATATGCTAAGGTTATAACTGCACCAAAGCTCTACACCAAAGGTCAGAGGCCAGTGCTATAAAATGACAAAGACAAGGAACAAAATGAAATCTGAGGGCTCGAGTCCACCCATGATAAGTGCAGAGGACACTAGCTCAGCTGAAATGAATGAACTAACAGAGTTGGAAGCAAAGAAACAACAGCAGAAAGGTATACAGGAACTCAGACCAGAATTAATGCCTGAAATAAAAAAAGAAATTTTTGGATACAGAGCACCAAAAGCAATGAATCAAATCCAGAAACGTATGGGGGAAACCCAATGCCCACTCAGAACAAGAGCAGAGGACACTAGTTCAGCTGAAACACGTGAATTAAAGCATCGCAAGAAAGAAATGACAGCAGAAATGTAAAGAGGAAACAAGAGCAGAAATAATTTCTGAAATTAAAAAATAAAACTTTGAAATCATTACATCTGAAGTAGAGAATCAAATATGGAAATATATGGACAAAACCCAATTTGGAAAAAACTCTGCAATAAAATAATTAATAGCTTCCTCTAAAGAAGCCATTGATAAAAAAAATAGAGGAGATTACAAATATGATGGATTCCTTGAATGAGCAATACAGGAAAGAAATAGATCACAGGAAGTAGAGTCAAAGAGAAATAGAAGAACTTAAAATCTCAATCAAGAGTCTACAAAACCATTTGAGTGAAAACGAAGACAGAATTTCAGATCTTGAAGTTGCTGGTGCACCTAGTGAAAAGGTGAGAAACGATCTTTTAAAAACAAGGATGCACGAAAAAAAAAAAAACCATCACCTGCAAGATGATGCCAAGATGAACAATGTGAGATTAATACACATCAATGACAAAGAAGGAGTCAATGCAAATGATATAAAAAGAATGTGGGCAGAAAACTTCCCAAATACGAGGAAACAATTTAACATTCAGGTAAACAAAGGATACAGAATGCCAAATAACTTCAACCCAACTTAAAACACATCGAGACATATAATAGTCAAGATCCCAGAAGTCCAACACAAGCATAATACACTGAAAGCCATTAGAGAAAAGAAGCACATCACATCCAAAGGAAAACCCATCAGAATTATGGCCAAGTTCTTTTCACAAACCATGAAGGCAAGGAGCAGAGTACATCAAGTCCTCTTGAAAACAAATTTCAGCCCAGACTACTATACTCTGAAAAACTCTCTTTCAAGGTTGATGGAGAAGTGAAATACTTCCATGACAAAGAAAAACTAAAGAATTTCATTATGACAGCTATCCCTACACGGGATGCTGAAAGATGTTCTAGAGAGGGACCACAATGACCAGAAGTTCATGAGTGAGAACAGAAGGAACACAATAAATAGGACACATAATTAAACTCAGGACAAAAAGGAATAATCAACAGCAGATAAATAAAATGTCAATCATAAGTCAACACGTTTCAATTATAACCATCAATGTAAATGGACTCAATTCAACAATTGAGAGAAATACACTGGTATAGTGGATTAGGAAACAAAACCCAACAATATGCTGTATACAAGAAACACACTTAACTCAAAAAGACATACAGCTGAAAGTCAAAGGATGGAAAACAATACTACAAGCCCCAGAACCTCAGAAGAAAGCAGGGGTGGTAATTCTGTTCTCAGACAGTCTCTATTTCAAACAAAGAATGATCAAACAAAATAAAGAAGGCCACTATATACTGGTTAGTGGAGAAATTCAAGAGGAAGAGGTAACACTCATAAATATCTATGCACTAAACACAGAAGCTCCCAACTATATAAGGCAAACCTTAACGGACATGAACAATCTAATATCCAAGACCAAAATCTTAACAGTAGACTTTAACACCCTCATATCTCAAAAAGATTGGTCAACCACACAAAAAATTAGCAAAGAAGGAGCAGAATTGAACCAAAGCTTGGAACAAATTGACATGATGGACATAAACAGTGTTCCACCCAACCACAGCTGAATACACAGTTTTTTCATCTGCACACAGTCATTTTCCAAAATAGACTACATACGAGTCCAAGGGAATGCTTAAGTATATGTAAGAAAACAGAAATTATTCCATGCATATTATCTGATGACAGTGCAATGAAATTTGAAACAAATGACAAAAGAAACCAGAAAACCCCCTTAATACAAGGAAATTAAACGACACCCTACTCAGCAATCAATGGGTAACAGATGAAATTAAACAAGAAATTCAACAATATCTACAATTCAATGAAAATTCAACCACAACTTATCAGAATTTATGGGATGGATGAAAAAAGTTCTCAGAACAAAAATCATAACTATGAACTCACACATTAGGAGAACAGAGTGGGAACAAATGAACACCCTGATGCTGCATCTCTGACATCTAGAAAAGGAAGAGCAAACAAAATGCAGAGCCAAAGATGGGAAGATATCATAAAGATTACAGCAGAAGTTAATTCAATTGAGATGAAGATAACAGTTCAAATAATCAATGAATCAAAAAACTGGTTCCTTGCAAGGCTAAATAAAATTGATAAGCCCCTAGCTAACTTCATTAAAAAAGGAAAGAATAGGAAAAATGCTCCACATCACTAGTCATCCGTGAAATGCAAATAAAAACAACACTGAGATATCATCTCACTCCAGAAAGAATGGCTATCATAAGGAAATCAACCAACAACAAATGTTGGAGAGGTTGTGGGGAAAAGGGAACACTTCTCCACTGCTGGTGGGAATGTAGACTGGTACAACCACTGTGGAGGTCAGTGTGGAGACTCCTCAAAAGAGTAGGACTAGAAATCCCATTCAAGCCAGCTATCCCCCTACTGGGAAATTTCCCAAAGGAACTGAAAACATTGTATCATAGTGATATATGTGTACCTATGTTTATAGCAAAATCTTGGAAACAACCAAGATGTTCATCACATGAGCAATGGTTGAAAAAGATGTCGTATTTCTATATAATGGAGTGTTACTCAGCTATTAAGAATGATAAGCTTGAAGCATTTATACTGAAGTGGATGCCACTTGTACATGTACTCGTAAGTGAAATAAACCAGACACACATGTGTAAATATCATAGAGTCTTCCTAGTATAATAAGCGAAAAGCAGAAATACAAATGGAAACGTTCAACAACAACTAAAATCAATTGAGTCAGATAAGGCAAAGTGAATGGCATATGCTTCAGGATACTAATCAGCTTTTCTTCTGGATGGTTAACAACCTAAGTTCACAGATCAAAGTTGGAGAAATAGAAGAGCCACAAGGCCAGCCAACATTTTGGCCCTAGCCTTTCAAGGTCAGCGAAGATTCAGGACACAGGAGAACTTGTACTGTATCATCATGAAACTCAGTTGAGCCCCAAATTTTCTGAACAAGGAGATTATGGAGCCACAGAGGAAAGAGACTGAAGTTCTACAGTGTGCCTGGGGAGAGTCATTTGGAGAGAAAATTTTCTCTCAGGCTCTCACATAGAGCAAACTTGTCAAGCATTCCGTGACTCATCCCCATGGATGACACAGACAGAGGATTTACAGAATAAGGTACAGGACTACAAGATAAACCCTGAGGGGACTTCATTGACCTCATAAGAAACATAAAGTACATGTGTTTGTATATAGGTATTGCTCTATCTAGGTCTTAACCATCCAGCAGAAAAGTATAAAAATGAAATATACATCGCGGGGCCATAATAATAAGTTGAGCTGTAAAGGCTATGGTTGACAACTTCTTTGGATAACTCACTATTGTTGTGGAATGCTAGACTGTGTTGGATTGTGTTGTCGAATTAAAGTTCCTAAGTTAGTTGAATGACAATGGAGTGCCCATCTTTGACAGGTGTAGAGAAAGGAAGAGGTATAGAAATCAAGAATCCTGATGTGTGTGTATGGACAGTACAGTTCGGATAGATAACGCTGTGCTTCTACATAATTGTATGAGAGGCAAGATTTGCACTAATGGTGGTTGGACAGGATATTATGTCAGTTTCTAGTACTATGGACAACCACTAGGAAAATAACAATGAATCTTTGATGTAATTCAGGTATAAAAAATAAGATACACAAACAGCTACACTCTCTTAATTTACTGATAAGGGGCATATGGTATAACAATGTCTGTAAGTATAATATCATGTATGCACCTTCTATGATACCAAAACATTATGAAAACTGTTTGCAATGTATTAATTTATCAAATCCATCTTGTTAACGTATCTTAAAACTGTCTGATTGATATTTGAACTTCAATGAAACAAAAAAAAAAAAAGGAAAGAAAAAATTCAAATACAAGCAATAAGGAATGAAAAGGGTAAAATCATCACAGACACAGTGGAAATTCAGAAGATTATCAATAGCTATGTCGAGAATATTTGTGCTCACAGAATAGAAGAGACAGATGAATTGGACAGATTCCTTGAAAGGTAAAAATTATCAAAACTGGATCAAGAGGATAGAACAACTCTGAATAAGCCAATAACATCCAACGACATACACAATGTAATAAAAAGCCTGCCAGCAAAGAAAAGTCCCGGTCTTGATGGATTCACAGCTGAATTCTACAAGAAATTTATAGAAGATATAATCCCCACACTCCATAAACTCTTCAATAAAATGGAAAAGGAAACATTCCTCCAAGAATCATTTCTGGAGGCAAGTATTATATTGATTCCAAAACCAGGGAAAGACACAACTAAAAAAGAGAACTATAGGCCAATCTCTGTCATGAACATAGATGCAAATATCCTGAATAAAATCCTAGCAAATATAATACAGCAAATCATCAAGAAGATAATATGACATGACTAGGTAGGATTCATTCCAGCTATGCAAAGATGGTTCAATTTTCAAAAATCTATAAATGTAATGCACTGTATTAATAGACAAATCTAAAAACCACACGATCATCTCAATTGATGCAGAAAAAGCTTTTGACAAAGGCCAACATTCATTCATGTTCAAAGCCCTACAGAAAATTGGGACAGAAGGCCTCTAGTTTGATTTCATAAAAGCCAGCTCTGACACCCCAATGGCTAATATAATTCTAAATGGGAAAAAACTGAAATGTTTTACTCTTAGACGTGGCACAAGACAAGGAAGTACTCTATCACCCCTCCTACTCAATATAGTTTTGGAATCATTAGCTACAGCCTTTAGACAAGAGGGAGAAATAGAAGGAATAAGAATAGGTAAAGATGAAGTTAAATTATGACTATTTGCAGATGACATTGTAGTTTAGTTGGAAGACCCAAAAAACTCCACCAAGAAACTTCTAGAATTGATACACAAATTCAGTAGCATAGCAGGATGCAAAGTCAATACTCAAAAGTCAATGGCATTCCTCTGCACAGGTAACAAGCACACTGAAAGGGAAACAATAGAAATAATACCTTTTACAATAGCACCACAGAAAATGAAATACCCTGGAAATCACTTAACCAAAGAAGTCAAAGATCTTTTCACAAAGAATTACAATACCCTAAGAATAGAGATTATAGAGGATTTCAGAAAATGGAAAGATATTCCCTGCTCCTGGATAGGAAGAACCAACATCGTGAAGATGGCTATACTCCCAAAATTGCTGTACAGACTTAACACAATCTCTCTCAAAGGCAATCCTGGCCAACAAAGACAAGGCAGGAAGCATTACAAATCCTTGCTTGAAATTATACTACAAAGCCACTGTGATAAAATCAACATGTTATTGGCAACAAAATAGATCTGAAGATCAATGGAATAGATTAGAAGATGGAGAGGCCTCTATGAACATACTTAGCTATGTGATCTTTGACAAAGGGGCCAAGCACACTTACTGGAAGAGAGATAGCCTCTTTAACAAATGTTGCTGGAAAAGCTGGCTTTCTACATGCTGAAAACTAAAGCTAAACCCAGGTTTATGACCATGCACTAAGTAAAGTAAAAATAGATTAAAGATCTAAACATTAAAACAGAAACACTCAAACTCCTGGAAGAGAAAGTAGGAGGAACTCTTGAAAACATAGGTTAGGCAAAGAGTTCACAAACAAACATGTATTTGCATGGGAAACACTTGAAAGAATTAACAACTGGGGTCAACTCTTATTGAGAAGATTTGCACATCAAAAGAAATTATCAAAAAGTGAAAAGACAACTCATAAACTTCAAAAAAAAATCTTAACTAATATGCACTTAGATAAAGGTCTGCTCTCTAGAATTTATAAATAACTGAGACACTTAGAGCTCTCAAATATAAAATCCCAGTCCAGAAATGGGCATCTGAGATCAATACACACTTCTCAGAGATGAAATTATAGAAGAGAATAAGTATATGAAAAAATGGTGCACATCACTAGTCATCCATGAAACGCATATTAAAATCACACTGAGATACCATCTCACTCAAGAAAGAATGTCTGTCATAAAGAAATCAACCAACAACAAATGTTGGAGAAGATGTGGGGAGAAGGGAACACTTCTCCACTGCTGGTGTGAATATAGAGTGGTGTAACCGTTGTGGAGATCGGTGTGGTGACTCCTCACAAAACTAGGACTGGAAATCCTATTCAAGACAGCTATCCCCCTACTGGGAATTTTCCCTGAGGAACTGAAAACATCATGTCATAGGGATATATGTGTACCTATGTTTATAGAGGCACAATTTGTGATAGCCAAATCTTGGAAATGACCAAGATGCCCTTCACATGAGGAATGGTTGAAAAACATGTGGTATTTTTATACAATGGAATATTAGTCAGCTATAAAGAATGATAAACTTGAAGCCTTCATATTTAATTGGATGCCACTTGAACATATACTCATAATCGAAATAAACTGGACACACATGTGCAAATATCATATAATCTCCCTAGTATAAGGAATCAAAAGAAGAAATACAAATCGAAAGGTATAACAACAAGTAAAAAGAATTTAGTCAGATTTTTAGGGTAAACAACTGCATATGCTGCAGGATACTAATCAGCTTCTCTTCTGGATGGTTAACAACCTAAGTTTTCAGATCAAAAATTGGAGAAAAGGAAAGGCTACAAGGTCAGCCAACATTTTGGCCCTAGCCTTTCAAAGGAGAACTCAGGACATAGGAGAACCTGTATTGTAACATCATGGAACTCAGTTGTGTCCCAAATTTTCTGATCAAGAAGATTATGTAGCCACAGAGGAATGGGATCAATGATGTATAGTGTGCTTATGGAGAGTCTCATGGAGAGAAACATTCTCTCAGGCTTTCACAGAGAGAAAACTGGTCAAGCAATGGTTGTGACTCATTCACATGGCTGACACTGACAAAGGATCTACAGAGTGAGGTACAGCATTACAGGATAAACCCTGAGGGGAGTTGACTGACCTCATTAGATACAAAAGTTATATTTTTGTTATATAGGTCTTGTTTTATTTTGGTCCTAACCATCCAGCAGAAAAGTATAAAAACAAAGTATATAAAATAAGGCCATAATAATAAGCTGAGCTGTAAATGGCTCTAGTTAACAACTTCTTCAGATAACCCACTATTATTGTGGACTAATGGACTGTGTTGAATTGTTTTGCTGAATTCAAGCACCTATAATAATTGAATGACAATAGAATACCCATCTTTGACAGGACTAAACAAAAAAAAGGGGGATATGAAGATGAACCTTTATGTGTTTATATAAACAGTACAGTTAGGATATATATGCAGTACATTTGTGTAATTCTATGAGATGAAAAATTTGCACTAATAGTATTTGGACAGGATATCCTGTCTGCTTCTTGTACTATGGATAACCACTAAGAAGATAACAATGTAAAAAGTGTTAATTATTGAAACTATACTATAATTCAGCTTTAAAAAAGATAGTTATATAGCTACATTCTCTTAATTCATTGATTAGAGGCATCTGCTCTAATAGTATTTGTGTATAGAGTATCATGTATGCACCTTGTGTAAAAGCCAGTATGAAATCAATGTGAAATGTATTAATTGTTGAATCTGTCCTACTAATTTGATTTGGAACTGTCTCATTGCTCTTTGTTCTTCAATAAAATAAAATAAATTTGTAGTACAATTAAGTAAGCTATCCTGCATATATACATAAATATATCTTTTTTCCTTTATTTCTTTTGTCCTTTTCCTCATCCCAAGCTTTCCTTCCCATTGAACAGATTCTTTCCCTTTTCACAGTAACATTCAGATGTAATTTTCTTTTCAGGTTCTTCTTCTTTTTTTTTTTTTTTTTTCTTGTGGGACCGGGAATTGAACTCAGGCCCTTGCGCTTGCCAGGGAAGCACGCATTCCACTAAGCCATCTCTCCAGCCCCGCTTTTCAGGTTCTTATACTAGCTAGACAATACATTTGTACATGTGGGTCTGATTCATTTCTGTTAACATTATGGTCTAATTGAATCCAATTATGTGTAAAATTGAGTTAATCTCTCTTATAGCTTGGTAATACTCCATTGTGTAAGAATGACACATCATAGCCGGGCATGGTGGTGCATGCCTGTAATCCCAGCACTCGGGAGGCTGAGGCAGGAGGATTGTTGTGAGTTCAAGACCAGCCTGAGCTGCAAAGTGAGCTTAAGGCCAGCCTGAACTGCATAGTGAGACCCTGTCTCAAAAAAAAAGACAAAAAAAAAAAAAGAATGACAAATCTTTTTTATCCATTGCTCAGTTGATGGGCATTTGGGTTGTTTCTGAATTTTATCTATAGCCGGGGAGATGGCTCAGTGGAATAAGCGCTTCCCTGGCAAGCGCAAGGACCTGAGTTCAATCCCAGGTTCAACCAAAAAAGTAAAACAGAACTGAATTTTATCTATGACAAATTGTGCTACTATAAACCCACTTGCACATAAAACACTGTGGTATGATGTTTTTAGTTCATTTGGAAAAATACCTAGAAGTAGAGTGCTTGGACTGAATGGGACTTGTAATTCTGGCTATTTAGGGTTAGGGTTAGATTTATTTTCATTATAGTTATTTCAAGTTCTCTATGTTTCATTTAACTGTATGTTGGATTCTTTTCCCATACTTTGGACAATTTCTGCTGCCACTTCTGCAAATAGTCTTTTTATGACATTTGTGTTGACTTCTGCTGATTTGTTGATACATATGGGTCTTACGTTGTTTTTATTTGCATCATACTGCAGCTGTTGCAACGCTATTTCCTGGTTCTTTGTTTTAAGAGATTTTTCCTTTCATACTCTCTAGCTGCAATGCTGTCTTCAAGGTCTGAAATTCTATCTTCACTTTTGTTCAAGTAGTTTAGACAGCTTTCAACAGAATTCTTAATTTCTCATATATCTGTTCTAATCTGTTTCATGCATTTTAGTTCTTTTCTGTATTGTTCATTCAGTGTTTCCATCATTTTCCCATTCCCCTCTATTTCTTTTATCTATGTCTTCTTTAGATGTGCCGAGCAGTTCTTTCATGATTGTTGTCATTTCTTTTTCTACTTAAGAGGTTATTTCTAAACTGTTTTCTTCTATAGTCAGATGGAGTTTCATTGCTTCAGTCACTATGATTTCAGGAATGTATGGTGTGAAGCTTTTAAGTTCTTCTGTGATCTTGCCTTCTGGGTGGGCTGGAAGTCTGAGATTTCTTCTTGCTCTTAATTTTGACATTTTTCAACTTTCAGTGTTCACCCAGACTCAGCATTAATGGCAGAGGGTGGGATGCAGGTGAGTACGGCTTCTGTGAGAGTGGGATGGCAAGGACGTGCTTACCAGGGCTCCTGATGCCAGTGGGAGAAGCAGCTGCGGTTCAGTAGAGCTCTGGCATGGTGGGGGTAGAAGGTGGTTTTTAAAATTAATTAATTAGGGGCTGTGGAGATGGCTCAGTGGAATAAGCACTTCACTGGCAAGTGCAAGGGCCTGAGTTCAATTCCCCAGTTTCGCGAAAAAAAAAAGAAAAAAAAAAAGCTTCAAAGGAGCTTTTAGGACTGCGGAGATAGCTCAGCAGAGTAAGTGCTTTCCTGGCAAGCACAAGGGCCTGAGTTCAATCCCCGGTTCTGCCAAAAAAAAAAAAAAAAGAATTATAAATAAATAAATTAATTTTTAGCTGGGGTGATTTTAGACAGCAGGGCAACCCTCTTCAACTGGTTATTGATATTCAGGCCTCATCTTACTCTATTTTAATACACTTTTCTGGAAAACTGTCCTCCAGATCTGTAGCCATTGTTAGGGCTATGAGGACCGCTGATTTGAGATCCTTTGCTCCTGCTCTGATGTGTCATTTTTCAGGTCAAATATTCAACTGTGCATTTGCAATCGCCTCACAGTGTCCTGCTTTGTTTCTAGGAAGAAATTTACTATTAAGATGGGAACAATTCTCAAATTCTGGCTAAGGCCAAAGTGGAATTTACTTGTTGGGGCTATTCCAAGTTGCCCTGACCAAATTAGCCAAAATGTGGATCCTCTTGCATGGTATAATGGAATAACTCATAGCACAAACTCTGATATTCCAGTAGTTCTGAGACTAAAAGGACCCAGTCAGTTTTCTAAATGAAAACTCCATTAAATCAAGGAAGAATAATGCAAAGACCTGCCACTTTTTAAGGACAATTTTTAAAAAAAATTTGGCATCTTGAAGTCTTGTCAGTCTCCTTGCAATAGTCCCATTCTCCCTCTAGCAAAGCACTCTGGAGATTATAGAATGGCACAAGACCTCCACCTCCTTAAGAAAGGTATAATTTCAGTCCATTCTCTTATGAAAGATCCATATACAATTCTTTTTCAAATTCCAGGGGACACTATTTGGTTCTCAGTTTTAGATTTATAAGATTCCCTTTTTTTTCCATTCGGCTATATACAGACTTCCAGTTTCTGTTTGCCTCTGAATGGAGAAGTCCCATTTCAAAGGGAAAACAGACATATAGTTTCCACAGGGTTTTAGAGACCATTCTCACTATTTTTTATTGAAGTACTAGAAAAAACTTGAGGAACCTAAGGCTTGTGCTGGGAAACATCCTATAATATGTAGATGATATTCTGATTTGAAGCTCAAGTCAGGTTGTTTAACTATAATACTACAAATTCTCAACTTTCTAGATAAAATTTGATATAATATCTCCAAAGAAAAGACTCAAATATCCCTCCAAAAGGTTTAATATTTAAGATATGTAACAGATGATTGATGGTGTCAACTTGAGAAATTTAACAAGCTGGCTCAGCAATTCTACACCCTACGGTATAGAGGGACCACTGTGCATAGGGTCACTGTCTGGATAATGTAAAGGGGAAATAAGGAAAGATGGAATTGCTTCTGTTGTTTTGAGGAGCTTGAATCTTCACCTTCAGTTTGGATATCATCTCCTGATTTCTAGTTCACATTCTTTGGCTTCTGCCTCAGATCCTTCAGTCTTCTGGTGTAAACTCTTCAGCCCTCCTGAAGATGATTTGAAGTGAGACAGTTTGAAGTTTACACATGTGAGTCTGGTTTATTTCACTTATGAGTATGGTCTCAAGTTCCACCCATAAACCTATAGAAGTCTCCAGTTTATCCTCCTTTATGGCCCAGTAGTACTTCATTGTATAAAGAGAACACATATTCTTTATCTGTTCCTCAGTTGATGGTCATTTGGGTTGTTTCCAAAATCTAGTTGTTACAAACTATGTGCATATATCACCATGGTATGATGTTTTGATTTTTCTGGGAAGATACACAGAAGGGGAATAGTTGGGTCAAATGGGTTCTTCTATCCCAGGTTTTTTTTTTTTTTAATCTTTAAAAAAATATTTGTTGTTGGCAGGAGGCTGTTGGCTGGAGGAGGTCATGCAGCTGCAGTGCTGCGAGGCCTGTGTTTGCTGACAAATCAGGCCCAGGATGTAGAGTGGCTGTGCCTCATGGCGTGTCTGGTGTGAGCTCAGTGGGTAGAGAGCAGGCAGCCGGAGTCGAGGGTGGTGGGAGAAGGGGGTGGCCTGTCCCTTGTAAATGGTGCCCAGGTAGGACCTGAAGCCCAAGTTCCAGGGGGAGTGAAAGAGCACTGTGCTTTCATGGCCCTCCTCTTTATAAAGTGTGTAAAGGTTGCCATAAAGAACAAGTAAATAAACTACTTTATACACTACCGTGGTTGGAATACAAATTGGGATGAATGGGTTCCAGAAAGCAGCGAGCTCAAGCATGTGGACAGCAATCTGCAGGAACAGCATGAGGCCAATCAGGAGCAGCATGCAGAGGAAAGATGAGAGGCGCTGCTCCAGGAAAGGAGGCATCTGGGCTGCAACAGAAGCATGTCAAAGTGGAAACTGAAAGCCACAAACGAAACATCCCTGGTAATGCAGATGGTGGCAGTACCAGTGAGACACCTCAGCCTCCTCAAGGAAGAGCGCCCGGGTTGATCCTACCGTTGAAAATGAAGAAACATTTATGAACAGAGCTGAAGTTAAAGTAAAGATCCCTGAAAAGCCAAAGCCATGGTGTGCTGATGACTGGGACATAACCACCAGACAGAAACAGCTCTTTTATCTTCCTGCCAAGAAGCATGTGGACTCCCTTCTAGAGGACTATGCAAACTATAAGAAATCTTGAGGGAACACAACTAATAGGGACTATGATGTTAAGGAGGCTGTAGCAGGGATAAAAGAATACTTCACCATGATGCTGGGCACTCAGCTCCTCCACACATCTGAGAGACCACAGTCCGCTGAGGTCCTTGCGTATGACTCCGACGCACCCACGCCCCAGGTGTACGGAGCACCACATCTGCTGAGATTATTTGTACAAACTGCAGCAATGTTGGCCTGTACACCTCTGAATGAAAAGAGCCTTGCTTTATTTTATTTATATAATTTTTTTGGTGGAACCTGGGATAGAACTCAGGCCCTTGCGTTTGCCAGGGAAGCACTTACTCCACTGAACCGTCTTCTCAGCCCTGAGCCTTGCTTTATTACTCAGTTATTTGCATGATTTCCTCAAGTGTCTGGCAAAGAATTCTGCAACTTTGTTTAGTGCCAGTGATTATGAAGTGGCCCTTCCTGAGTACCATCGGAAAGCAGCGTGAGGCGCACTCATGGGTGTTTGGATCTCTGACAACATGTTTTTGTTCCCAGTCTTTCTCTTGTACAAATGATGTACTTTGAAGATGTTAGTGTACAACAGAGTTAATGTTTGTTTTGTTAGATTTTAAACAGAAAATAAAAGAGGTTGCAAGTCCTTTTTTCTTTTTTTTTCATTTCAAAGTTGCTACCAGTGTGTTCAGTGATGGACAACAGAAAAACATGGTGGAGTGTTTTATTGCCTAGTTGACAAAGCTGCTTTTGAATGCTGGTGGTTCTATTTCTTTGACAATATGCACTTATATAATATGTGTTAATGCTATATGACAAAATGCTCTGATTCCTAGTACCAAAGGTCCAATTTAGTGTATATAACTGAACAGACATGTCCATTTGTGCTCTCTCTCTCTCTTTTTTTTTTTTAGTGGTACTGAAAGAGCACTTCATTTGCAAGTTATCCATATAGTTCCTTAGGCATTTAGCTTTGCTCAAGTTGTTGAAGGATAGTGAATCATTCCATGGTTTTTGTATTTGTGTCTAATGCACATTTTAACATGACGGATGCAATGCATTGTGTAGCTGCAGTTTTCTGGAAAAGCCAATCTTTTAGGAATCGTTTTTCAGATCTTCAATAATTTTTTCTTTAAAATTCAAAGAGCATGTGCTTGTGTGAGTGCTACAAAAATCATCTATGTTATGTCTTGTGACTAGATACTTGGTTTTTCATATAGGTGTTTGATTTATAGATTTGGCTTTTGTGGAATGAGAATCAACTTTAGTAGTTTGCTCTTTTGAGTACCTAGCTCATAAGATGGTCTCTACTTTTCCCAGATTGCTATAAAGTTGAAGAGCATTGCTTTATTTTATTCTTTTTGGTGGAAAAAATAAAGTTTGCATTTGCCAGGGAAGCGCTTACTCCACTCAACCATCTCCCCAGCCCTGAGCCTTGCTTTATTACTCAGTTATTTGCATGATTTCCTCAAGTATATGGCAAAGAATTCTGCAACTTTGTTTAGTGCCAGTGATTATGAAGTGGCCCTTCCTGAGTACCATCGGAAAGCAGTGTGAGGCGCACTCACATTAACATAAAAGGGGTTGCAAGTCCTTTTTTCTTTTTTTTTCATTTCAAAGTTGCTACCAGTGTATTCAGTGATGGACAACAGAGAGACATGGTAGAGTGTTTTATTGCCTAGTTGACAAAGCTGCTTTTGAATGCTGGTGGTTCTAAAAAGAAAGTTTCTTCTTTTCAGAAACTGGGATTGAACGCAGGCCCTTGCGCTTGCCAGGGAAATGGTCACGCCACTGAACCATCTCCCCTGCCCTATTAAAGTCAGTTTTATATATGTGAAAAAAATTATTTATTTGGTACAGGGTCTAGCTACTTAGCTTGTACTTATAGTGGTCTTCCTGTCTCAGTCTCTCCAATGCTGGGTTTATAGGGGTGTGTTACTATGTCCAGTTTCCATGACCTGCACAGTGCACCTCGGGATCTGCGGTGGCACAGCATTCACTACTGGGGAGCAAACCTGGGTCCTTGCACTTGCAGGGTAGGAGCTTAGACTGCCAAGCTATTTCCTCAGCCTTTTTGATGAATCTCCACACTGATTTCCACAGTGGTTGCACCAGTCTACATTCCTATCAACAGGGAGAAGGTTCCCTCATTCCCACAGTCCCTCCAGCATTTGTTATTGGTTGATTTCTTGAGTGACACAGCATCTCATGTGGTTTAAATTTGCATTTCTCAAATGACTCATTATAGTGAACATTTTTGTCATTGGCTGTTTGCATTTCTTCATCTGAGAAGTAAGTATTTATTTTAGATGCCAATTTTTGGATTGGGTCTTTAGCTGTTCAGTAGTATGCCTTAATCTGAGGACCAGCTGGCAAGCATTTTTTTTTTTTTTGCATGTTATGAATTGTCTGTTCACTCTATTAGTGGTTTTTCTTGCTGTGCAAAAACTTTTTAATGAGATCCTAGCTGTTGATTCTTTTAATAGCTCCTGTGTGATCAGGGTTTTATTCATGAAGTCTTCATCTCCACAGATGTTTTCAAGAGTTTTGCATATTCTATCTCCAGCAAATTTGTATTTATGTTTTAATATTTAGATCTTTTATATTGTAAAGAAAATAAAAATAAATAATAAAAATAGATGCCCACCAAGTGAGTGAGAACTTCTGCCACGTACTTGGGACCCCCAGATCCAGCCCTAGCCCAGGCCAGGGGAGTTTGTGGGAGAGTTTCCTGCCTTCCTTAGCCCCCTTGTCCCCTTCAGATGCAGCTCAGGACTGGCATAGAGAAGTTAAACTGCAGCTGCTGTCCCTGCAGAGAAAGTAGGGGACAGAATCACACAGCTAGTCCAGGAACAGCACATCTGACCAGAGGGGCACAACAGGTTCACTCCAAAGGGCTTCAGCAGGAAGGAGCTGAGTAAGCAGCCAGACCCAAGCCAGGCACAACTGGAAAATTCAAACGTTGTAGATCTACACCTGAATTTCAGTAGGAGCTAACGTTATAACTACACCAAAGCTCTACAACAAAGGTCAGAAGACAGCGCTATACAAAATGACAATGAGAAGGAACAAAATGCAATCTCAGATCCCAAGCCCACCCATAATAAGTTCAGAGGACACTAACACAGTACAAATTGGGAACCACACAGCTGAAATCAATGAATCAATAGGGTCTGAAATAAAGAAACAACTGCAGAAAGGTATAGAGGAACTCAGATCGGAAATTAAAAAGGAAATCTCAGAACGAATAGCATCTTAAATAGCATCTTAACTAAAGAATCAAATGCGGAAACATGGAGGAAACCCAAGGCCCAATTGGAACAAGTGCAGAGGACACTAGCTCAGCTGAAATATATGAATTAATAGCTTCAGAAATAAATAACCTATTGCTTTGAGAGCTCTTTATTTAGTTTATCGAGGAGCATAATATTTCTTTTGCCTTTTGAATTATACTCTTTGTTATTTCCTATATGCTATGTCTTGAGGTATTAAAATATTTCAAGCTTGTATAACTAGAAAATATTTTACTTTTAGTTTTCAAATTATGTTTGCTAAGTATAAAATTCAAAGAGGATAGATTTTTTTTCTTTCAATCCTTTAATTAGTCTAGTTTCTTACACACTTGGTCCTTTTCTTCTTTCTAATGTGGAATAAGATATTATTTAATTTTGTTCTTCCATTGTTAATTTTTTTATGTATACGCTTTTATCATTTTTTCTCACAAGTTTGGACAATTTCATTTTTGTGTATCTTGGTATGTTTTTATTTAAATTTCTTGTTCAAAAGGTTCATTTTTTCGTGGAAATGTGGTATTATAAGTTGAACTAAATTCAGAAATTTTAAATCTTTAAATATTTATTGTCTACTCCTTTCTATTTTGAAAATTCTATGAATATATATAAAAAAGAAAAGAGCAGTTAATGCTTACAGTTTTTGTTTTTACTCATTCATTTCCTCTCTGAATTTCTTATAGCCTCTTAGTTATTTCTTTTAAACAAAACTTATACATTTATATCTGGTAATCTGAAAAAGTAATTTGCATATAGCATCATGTAATACAGCAACCACTGTTGGATTCCTATTACATTGTTTAGTGAAATCTTGTATCATGTATAATGCTGTTTCCTTCTATCACTATTTTGTATTCTTTAAAAATAATAATAAAAAGTACAAAATAAAAAAAGAAGTAGATAACCAACAGCAGAAAGGTACAGAGGAACTCAGAGCAGAATTAATTTCTGAAATAAAAAACTTTAAATTTATAACATCTGAAGTAAAGAATCAAATACAGAAACATATGGAGGAAATCAATCTGAAAAAAATCGCTGCAGTAAAAGAATTAATAACTGCTTCTAAAGCAGACATTGATAAAAAAAATAGAGAAGATTAGAAAAATGACAGATTCCTTGAATGAGTAGAAGAGGAAAGAAATAGATCGCATGAAGTAGAGTCAAAGAGATATAGAGGAACTTAAAATGTCAGTCACAAGCTTGCAAAACCATTTGAGCAAAAGTGAAGACAGAGTTTCATATCTTGAAGATGCCGGTGCAGTTACTGAAAAGGTAAGAAAAGGTCTCTTAAAAACAATTAGGTTGCAGGAAAGAATAATTCATCACTTGCAAGATGATGCAAAGATGAACAATGTGAGAATAATAGGTATCAATGAGAAAGAAGGTGTCAGTACAAATGACATTAAAAAAATATGGGCAGAAGTAATACAAGAAAACTTCCTAAAAATGAGGAAACAATCTGACATCCAGGTAAATGAAGCATACAGAACTTCAAGTAACTTCAAGCCAATTAAAAACACATGGAGACATATAATAGTCAAGATCCCAGAAATCAAGCACAAGAATAATATACTGAAATCTGCTAGAGAAAAGAAGCAGATCACATTTAAAGGAAAACTCACCCGAATTGTGGCTAACTTCTCTGCACAAACCATGAAGGCAAAAAGAGCATGGAATACTATATTTCAAGTCCTCTATGAAAACAAAAATCCAGCCCAGACTACTATACCCTGTAAAACCCTCTTTGAAGTTTGATGGAGAAGTGAAATACTTCCATGACAAAGAATAACTGACAGTGGTGGGGAAAAAGGGAGGGCTGAAAGGGCGCCTGCTGGCCACTGCCATGGCCTGAAGAGCTATCAATTGAAGTAGAGGTCTTCTATTCCAATTTTCTGCAGGACTTTGAACATGAGTGTTGGACTTTGTCAAAAGGTTTTTCTGCATAAATTGAGATAATCATGTGATGTTTAGATTTCAGTCTATTAATATAGTGTATTACATTTATAGATTTTTGAATATTGAACCATTCTTGCATCCCTGGCATGAATCCTACCTGATCATGGTGCATGATCTTCTTGATGATTTGCTGTATTCTATTTGCTAGGATTTTATTAGGATTTTTCATCTATGTTCATGAGGGGGATTGGACTGTAGTTCTGTTTTTTAGTTGTGTCTTTCCCTGGTTTTGATATCAGTATAATACTTGCCTCCAGGAATGATTTTGGGAGGACTGCTTCCTTTCCAATTTCATTGAAGAGTCTGAGGAGTGTAGGGATTATATCTTCTATAAATTTCTTATAGAATTCAGCTGTGAATCCATCAGGACGTAGACTTTTCTTTGGCGGTAGGTATTTTATTACATTTCATATTTCATTGGCTGTTATTGGGTTATTGGTAGAGGTTATATATTCTTGACTCAGTTTCGGTAATTTATACCTTTTGAAGAATCTGTCCATTTCATCTGTGTCTTCTATTCTGTGAGCATAAAGATTCTCGAAGTAGCTATTGATAATCTTCTGAATTTCCACTGGCTCTGTGATGATTTCACCCTTTTCATTCCTTATTGCTTCTATTAGAATTGTTTCTTTGCACTTTTTGATGATGTTAGTTAGGGCCTTATTGATTTTATTTAGACTTTCAAAGAACCAGCTTTTTGATTCATTGATTCTTTCAACTGTTTTCTTCATCTCAATTGAACTCATTTCTGCTCTGTTCTTTATGATATCTTCCCTCTTTGGGCTCTGAGCTTGGTTTGCTCTTCCTTTTCTAGATGTTGGAGGTGCAGTACTAGGGTGTTTATTTGTTCCCATTCTGTTTTCCTAATGTGTGAGTTCATAGCTATGATTTTCCCTTGGAGAACTGCGTTTATCCTGTCCCATAAATTTCCATAGGTTGTGATTGAATTTTCATTGAATTGTAGATATTGTTGAATTTCTTATTTAATTTCATCTGTGATCCATTGATTACTGAGTTGGGTGTTTAATTTCCATGTATTTAGGGGGGGGGTTCTGGTTTCTTTTGTTGTTTATTTCCAGTTTCATTGCACTGTGGTCAGATAATATGCATGGGATAATTTCTGTTTTCTTGCATATACTTAAGCATGCCCTTGGACTAGTATGTGGTCTATTTTAGAAAATAATCCATGTACAGCTGAAAAAAATGTGTTTTCAGCTGTGGTTGGGTGGAACACTCTATATATATTCAGAAAGTATATTTGTTTCGAGCTCTGGTTCAATTCTGCTCCTTCTTTGCTAATTCTTTGTCTGGTTGATCTATCTTTTTCAGAAAAGGAAGTGTTAATGTCTCCTGTTAAGACTGTGGTATTGGATATTAGATTTTTCATGTCCATTAAGATTTGTTTTATATGGTTGGGTACTCCCATGTTTGATGCATACATATTCGTGTTACCTCTTCCTCTTGAATTTTTCCCCTGACCAGTATACAGTGCCCTTCTTTATTTTGTTTGATTATTCTTGGTTTGAAGTTGAGACTTTCTGAGAACAGAATTACTACCCCTGCTTTTTCTCTGAGGTGCTGGAGTTTGTAGTATTGTTTTCCATCCTTTGACTTTCAGCGTATGAATTTCTTTTTGAGTTAAGTATGTTTCTTATATACAGCATATTGTTGGGTTTTGTTTCCTCATCAACTGTACCAGTCTATTGCTCTCAGTTGTTGAACTGAGTCCATTTACATTGATGGTTATAATTGAAACGTGTTGACTTATGATTGGTATTTTATTTACTGCTGTTGTTTACTCCTTATTGTCCTGTGTTTGTTTGTCCTATTTAGTGGGTTCCTTCTGTTCTCATTCATGGAGTTCTGGTCGTTGTGGTCCCTCTCTAGAACATCTTTCAATAGCCTGTGTAGGGATGGCTTTGTCATCATGAAATTCTTTAGTTTTTCTTTGTCATGGAAGTATTTCATTTCTCCATCAAACTTGAAAGAGAGTTTTGCAGGGTATAGTAGTCTGTGCTGGAATTTGTTTTCATAGTGGACTCAAAGTACTCTGCCCCATGCTCTTCTTGCCTTCATGATTTATGCAGAGAAGTTAGCTGTAATTCTGATGGGTTTTCCTTTGAATGTGATGTGCTTCTTTTCTCTAATGGCTTTCAGTATGTTATTCTTGTGTTGGATTTCTGGGATCTTGACTATTATATGTCTCCATGCATTTTTAATTGAGTTGAAGTTATTTGGCATTCTATATGCTTCAGTTATCTGAATGTCCGATTGTTTCATCCTGTTTGGGAAGTTTTCTGTTATTACTTCTTCCCATATTCTTTTTAGATCATTTGTATTGACTCCATCTTTCTCATTGATGCCTAGTTGTCTCACATTGTTCATCTTAGCATGGTCTTGCAGGTGATGGATTATTTTTCTTGCATCCTATTTGTTTTTAAAGATCCTTTCTCATCCCTTCACTAGCTGCACCAGTATCTTCATGGTATGGAACTCTGTCTTTGCTTTCACTCAAATGGTTTTGTAGACTTGTGATTGCGTTTTTAAGTTCCTCTAAATCTCTTTGACTCTGCTTCATGCAATCTATTTCTTTCCTGTATTACTCATTCAAGGAATCTGTCATATTTCTAATTTCCTCTATTTTTTATTAATGCCTTCTTTAGAGGTAGCTATTAATTCTTTTACTTCAGAGTTTTTTCAAATTGGGTTTCCTCGATATGATTCTGCATTTGATTCTTTATTCAGATGCTATGAATTTAGAGTTTTCTTTTTTATTTGAGAATTATTGCTCTGAGTTCCTCTTTACCTTTCTGCTATTGTTTCTTTGCTTGCAATGCTGTTTATTCATACATTTCAACTGAGCTTGTGTTGTCTACCATTGTTCTGTGTGGGTATTGGGTTTCCCCCATACATTTCTGTATTACATTTTTTACTTCAGATACTATGTATTCTGAATTTTTTTTTAAATCAGGCATTAATTCTACTCTGAGTTCCTCTATACCTTTCTGTTGTTGTTTCTTTGCTTCAGATGCTGTGAATTCATTCATTTCAGCTGAGCTAGTGTCCTCTAGAACTTGTCATGGGTGGGTTCGAGGCCTGAGATTGCATTTTTCTCCTTGTCTTTGTCATTTTGTATAGCACTGACCTCTGATCTTTGATGTAGAGCTTTGGTGCAGTTATAGCCTTAGCATGTAATGAGATTCGGGTGCAGATCTATTAAGTTTGAGTTTATCCAGTTATGCCTGACCTGAGTCTAGGTGTTGTGTTCAGCTGCTTTTTGCTGCAGCCCTCGGAGGTGAACCTGTTTTACCCCTCTGGCACAACAGTGAGCCTGTGGTGGCTTTCTTTTGCTCCGGGCCCAGGGAACACCGGGTAGCACAGAGGCTCTCCCACATACTCACCAAGCCGGGCTGGGTTGGATTGGGGGTTTCCAAAGAGTCTTAGAAGTTCTCACTGCCTCAAGGGTTTGGGGACGGGGCCTTTGGAGGGTTGCAGCAAAGAGAGGGGGTGCAATAGAGAGTCTCATTCACATGGGTGCCTGAGTTTTGCTCTGGTCTTGCTGGCAGAGCAGGGAAGCTGGAACCTCTCTCACACTCTTGCCAGGCTGGACCAGACTGGATCCGAATCTAAGCTTTAAAGTCGAAATTATAGTTAAGACTAGGTGAGTTTAGTACATCAAAGTAGCTAATAGGCATTGTATTTTATACAATATATGTTTAGACCTTAAATATATAAAATAATAAAAATTTGACATCTCTTTAAATTGTATTCTGAAATTTAGTCTTGTTTTATTGGTTTAGATTAAATAAGCCTTTTGATGTATACATGAGATATACTTGTACAGTTGGTAATACCTATTTACAGTCATAAACACTGCCTTATAAACTTACTTGAGCTGTGAGGGTGTCCTTAAGTCTTGTCAATATAGTTGCATCTTATAAAATGTTGAAGCATTCTAAAATTTGTCTTAGGAATACAAACTTAATATATGTGAAATTTTCTATATACCATTATACCAATTTTTGTCAAACTCAGGATATACTAAAAGGTAAATTCATGTTTTGTAAGTGGAAATGTGTTCTTCAGGTGAAAGTTGGTTACCATGAAGTGCAACGATAGCAGAAATTTCACAGTGACTGTCCTTAGTTTTATATTTCCCACACTGGCATCATGTGTAGGTCATCCTTCCAGAAGCCTCTTGAGTTCTTGTGAGAAGTCCACATGTAGAGGCTTTGGGAATTATTCTGTACATGTGTTCTGGAATAAACAGGTCACGCTCATTTTTTTTAGCTAGTTGCGGCACTATGTTGTCTTCATAGGATGGCTAGCACAGTCTTCAAAGGCACTGACAAAGTGCCAGATCGGAGCAGACGCTTGGAAGGAGCGAGTGGCATCTTTCAAGCTGTAGGGCAGGCTACAGTTCTTGGAAGTCCAGGTGTGCTGGGGTCCCCAGCTTGAGATCCTGCTGGTGGCTGCCACAGCCACCAGGCGCTGGGAAGGTTGGTACACTACAGCTGTGGGGCTGTGACACATCTGAAAGTATTAGAAGTCTTCAGAATTGGAGTTTTCATTTGAAATTATGTTTTGGTTTGCTTGTGTTTAGAGAGATGATTCTGAAACTGACCTAGAGACTCAATCATTAGCAATGATATTTAAAAGTTACATTAAGTAACTGCCAGTAGATCAAGCCCCACATGTATTTAAGAGCCTCTTCTCTCTGGTATGGTGGGGCTTCAGTGCTTTTCAGAGCCTATCAGGTGGTAAATTTTTTTAAAGAGTGGAATTATTTATCGGGGGAAAGAAAGATTCTGTCCTAGAGAGGGACAGAATGGGGACCAGAGTGGGTTGCCCTGGTAAAATGTTTTAAAATGTGATCTTTTGCTAAATACTTGCGTAAGTTTTATAATTCAGTAGAGAATTTTCACCTGTAGTGTACATTTTTGTATGGAAAAAGTCTTTTAAGTAATTTTATCCTTATTCAAATAAAGCCGAGTAACATGTAAAAAACCTGTAGTATACACACCACACCAGAGACTCTGCTGTGCTGGTTTCCTGTAGTGTGAACACGTGGGTGCAGAAACCAATGGGCAGGAAGGGGGCTTGGGACTTCTCTTCTAACTGCATTCTGTAGTATTTAGGTTTGTTGTCCTCAAAAGAACACACTTCTCCTCAGGTGACACATCTTAATCTACAATGTTCTATGTGGTTACTAGCAGAACAGTATGGGTAGCATGATTAAGGCTGGAAGGCCATGCTCCTTCCACCCACCTGGATTTAGGCAACACTCTAGGCTGAAGCTTCCTTCCTATGTCCTAAGAAAAGCATAAATAAAGACAGCAAAGTTCCAGGAAATCTCTAAAGCTACAGCCAGAGCACATGTGTTAGATCAGTAACCTTGCCACTTGAAACTTATTACAGCTTCATACATAGAGATGGAATCTCATGGCTGTGGTTCAATCAGAGTGAATTCTGGGAGAGACATTGGTACTCAGGTGTCCCTGTGATGTCTTAGCATCCTGTAAATCATTTCTGTCAGTCTAATCTACAGAACTGATGTGAGGCATCTGGGGTGGTGGTGGTGTACATATCTTTAAAAATCAGAAAGCCTGATTCATCCTCATTCTTCCTACTCGTCTGCTGTCCCAACACCAATTTTCTGTTGAGGCTACCCTGAGCACATCTTTCTGTTATCTTTAATAAATGTAGCTGGTTTTCTGTTCACCACTGGATGGACACTTGCAATTCTTTGCCACATGAAGAAGCCTAGCCTCTATCTCTTGGACTCCTCACACAGTATTAATGGCATTTTGGACCCTTGTGTCCCAAGATCAACTGACAAGAAAGAATGTTACTGTCATGATGAGGATACTTGATCCTGCCCAGCAGAATGAAGACTCCTTTCACACAATGGAGACAGGGGAGACTCTGTGCCATGCTCAAGTGACCAGAGGCATCACATCACTCCATTGTGACTGTGAGGGGAGAGTGCAGCCCTAAACATGACACACTGGCCAGTCACTTGGATCCTCAGAGAGGAGGTTTGAGTCAGTCACCATGACCTGCTCAGGGTCCGCCAAAGGTGGAAGAAACTTATATTGGACCTTGGAGGAGGAAAGAAAAGAAGAGCATTTGTGGCCCTGAGGCCACAATTTGTGGCCACACAGTGATGATTCTTCTTACTCTTTGAATTGCTTCTAGGAAGAGCAGCTCCCAAAGCCTGAGTAGAGCAGTGGACTAGTGTGCTGTGAAACATGACCTGTGGTGGCCCCAGCATGCACCTGTTCCTGCTGCCAGGGCTTGACAGATGCTTTCTCTAGGTGCTTCCCTCTGGTCCTGGCCCTGTGCTCACACTGAGGCCAGTTTTCCTGGGAAAGGGACCCATACCTATGAGACATAGGACCTTTTAATAGGCGGCTTGACTTGTGATCTCCCGTGGACATGGCTGGATCTTTCTCAGAGTTGCAGTCTTCCTGTATCCTCTTTCCCTCCCACTCAGACTGTATCTTGGTCTGAAAGCTTTCTCGCCTCCCGTCTCCGTCTCTTTTTTCATCACAGTGCCATTACCAACAAATCCCTTGTTAATCTAATAGTATCCCTGTGCAGCTACTTCCCTCCAGTCATGCAGAACTTAGATTTTCCTGAACCTGTCATCTGCTCCCTCCTCATGAATTATTGAAGAAGTGGCTCCCTCTGCTGGAATACTTACCACCTCTCATCCATGGGTCCAATTCGCCATTTCTTTTCAAGATAAAACTTCATTTTTCAAGTTAAGGAATCCAACAGATTATTTGTATGATTTCCTCATAAACAAAGAGACTTTCCTCAAAATTTTTCATAGCTCTCAGAGACCCTGGCACAATGGACAGTAATTCCCAATTTTTTATTAAACCACATAATGATCACATTGTAGAAATAAATGTTGTAACTTAGCTTTAGTGTGACCATGCTTCTTTAATCAAAGGAATATATCCAAAAGAAAAGAAAGTGAATTTTTCATAAGTACTTGAACCCAGTGGAGAACATTCAATTTTCCAAGGCAGTAGTAACAATTTGTGTATTATTTGTAAGATTGCTGTTAAACATTCTCTTGACACCACCTCTCTGATAGTAGGCATGGAACCCTATAATTAGGTTGTCCTCCGAATTGAAGTTGGATATTCGGATGTTTTTATTTTGTTATTGTAGGCAATAATATGATGAATATCCTTTAAAATTGTTTATTGGGCTTTGTATGAAGATCAGAAGTAGAGAACATTTAGCAACCTTATGTAACTTTAATATCAACCTTTAAAATCCCTCCATTTGCTCAACAGAGTTGCTTATTATTATTGTTATTATAATTAGTGTTGGTTTTTTTTAGACAAGGACCCACTGTCTAGGTCAGGCTAGCCTTGAACGTACACTGACTTGCTTGCCTCAGCCTCCTGAGTATAAGGTTGCAGGTATATACTGTCACACTGCTTTATCACATAGTATTTATTATTAAACAGTGAATTTTACATATAATCTTGTTCTCATTACTTCTTTAAGCCAGACTTTGTTCTGTTAACTTTATTTTTTAATGTTAGTTTTTATTAACCCATGTTTATAGCGCACAATGGTAACATTCTTCCTTGGCACCCGTGCATAGCAGCTTAATTCTTTTTTCATCTCCTTCTTCCCCCAGTCTTGCTCCAACTCTTGATCCTCTTCCCTTTGGCAAAAGATCTATTGCTCTATTTTCTATAATCGACATATATATGTCGATTATAGGAATATAATATGTATAAATATTATACATATTATATATATAATATATAATTATTATACATATAATATAAATATTATACATATTATACATATAATATATATATTATATGTATATATTTCTCGTATAAGAGAAACCATATGACATTTAAAATTTGTGTCTCATTTATTTCACTTAACATTATCGTCTCAAAGTGCATCCATTTTCTTACAAATAACTCACATTTATCCTTTCTTATGTCAGAGTAGCGGCCCACTGTGTGTGTAAGTGCCACATTTTCCTTGTCCATTCATCTGTTGATGGACATAGAGACCGCATCTAAGGTTTAGCTATTATGAAATGTGCTGCTGTGATTGTGTGCATGGATCTATTGCCATCCTTAATACGTCCAGAAGTCTTTTGGGAGCATACCTGGAGGGGGCAAATGGGGTCAAATGTCATTTCTATTTCTAACTTTTTAAAGGATCTCCATCTTGTGATTTCCTCCGTCTGGTCACATTAGCCTCTGTGCTAACACTGCGGGAACATTCTGTCTGTGCTGAAATTCAGTCCAGCCAGCTGCACGGCAAGGCTCCTTACCGTCTTCAGTGTTCTCTCCAATGTCCCTTTCTCAGTGAGACTGTCTTTAGCTGTCTCTTTTAAAATTGCTCTTTCATTCCCTGTAGCTATTTTCCCTTTTCTCATATTTGATGTCGTCTCCGCTGTATATTATATAATATGTAAGTGTGCAATGTGTTAAAATGCACTTACTTATTCATTTTATGGTCCCCTCCCCTCCCAGAATATAAGTTTCTTGAGGGCATCATTGGACCAAGTGTTTGTTGGAAGGCTGATGAACGAACCCAAATCACAGTGGAGAACCTGAAAGGTAGAAGCAAGTGGGACCAGTTTCCTTTGACTTGAGACTATGTAGAACAAAATGCTTTTAGAAATTCTTCATAAATTCCTGGGCATTTAATTACTTCCTGTAGCCCAAAGGAATTCTTGTAGCTAAGGAATGATTGTAAATATCCTTGGCAGCTTTGACAGTTAGAGTGTCTGCCATTGACTCTGTCCTGCATCACCTCTGGGCCCAGCTTACTGGGATTTGCTAAGAGATCACACAATGTTTATTTAAAATTCCAAGAAGATAATTTTGCCTGATCATAATCATAGAAATAAAGGTGTACCAGTTACTATTTTCTCTTTCAAGTTAAGATTATAGCATTGGTGTTACGTTTACCTTTGCCCATGTTGATTTTACCAATTAACTATGAAATTTTATTTTCTAAATTTGTCAGGGCTGAAAGACAGAAATACCCATGGTGCCCCATCTTGACTGTGGCTGATACTTTTTCTTCCTAAGGTAGGATTATCATGACATTGAAGACATACTCATTGTTTATCTTTATACCTGCACATGTTATTATTATTATTATTTTTTTACATTTTTTTGCTGGGCATGAGATTTTGATATTGGAACTCATCACACAGTGTGGAGATTCACACACTACAAGAGTTGAGTTGTAATGAGCAGAGCACTGGGATAAGCCAGCCTCCTAAATGTTGGGAACAGATGCTAGATGCTAATTTTATTCTGTTATCACCTGTACAGAAGATTAAGCTGTTATGCAGAACATGTAGCTCATACTTATGAGCATGAAATAGAACGGATTCCTCTGCGAGGGGCATGATAAACACTTACACAAGATACAGCTGGCCCAATTTGATGCAGTAGACATAAGGTTTTCTTTTTAGAGTGCATCAAAATTTTACCATTCCTATCAAAAATATTTTAAATATCAGTGTGGAATATTACAGTTAATATTTGTACATTTCTTTGACTTACATCTTTGTAGACCTTAAAACAAGAGCTCTTTTATCTCCTAAATTAGCAAATTTTAAATGTTGAAGAATTAATTATACTTGGTCATTACAATTTCAGTTATATTTTTGCTGCTTTTTATTTGTTGTTTTAGCTGTGGGCCTCTGGTTTTCCTAAGAGAATATTAATCTAAATCTTTAAGTGATCCAGACACAGAATATTAATATCAGTCAATCATTTGTCTGCTATTCTTGCTGTAATAGTAAAAATAAATCAGTATTATGATGAATGCATTCCCTATATTGTTTTTATCAAAATGCCTTTTAGTTAGTTTACTTGATTGTATGTTTATTTAGCATGTTTTTCATTGCTATTCCATTTCATTGGGTCCATCTATAAAGATAAATTTATATCTTATCCCTCGAAACTAATAAATCTGGGCACAATGGCAAGAATACAGAAATCTCTAAATTCTGTGAAAATTAACCATTATTTATAGGACATCCAATTTGAACTTACATATCAGTAGTGATTAAAGGTTTGTCTCTGTCTTTTTGACTCTATATTGTAGCTTCCAATATACATGGAAGACAAGAAAGATTAATCAGCATTGTTGTGCTGGTAGATCTTCATTCAAGGGAAATAAACATCTCTGTTTGTGAAGATGGATTCATCATTCATAGAGTCAGCAAATATTTATTAAAAACCTGTGATATTCTAAGTAATGGGATAGTAACTGACAATATAAGAAATAAAGTCTTAGCTACTTACGAAGCTATTAGATGAAGACAACAAAAGAATAAATTCCAGTAGCAACAGGTGCTATAAAAATATTAACAGTAATACAGACAGTGACTATGATGCTTCTGATGGGCTGTCAGAGAAAGCTACTTGAGAAAATGGCACTGTTTTTCCAATTAGATTTTATTGGTATATTTTAGATACACAATGACCACATTTATCATAAAGAATTTGTACCTGTACATGGTATGACTTGTTTCTTTTTTTCTCATTCCCCTATACTATTTTCCACCTCTCCTTCCCTCCCCATTTACAAAAGTTTTGTTTGCATTTTCCATCTTTTTTCTTTTTACTTCTCTCTTCTTTCCTTTCCCTCTCCTCCTTTTCCACACTCCTGCCCATTTAAACATTTTCTTCTTATATCACAATACCTGCTATATATTTTGGTCCTAATTTAGGTTTTCAATTTCTCACACCAGAAAAACAATGCAGTATTTACACATGTGTCAAATTTATTTTCCTTATGAGCATGGTCTCAAGGTGCACCTGTTTACTATTACTGTCTCAAGCTTATCCTTCTTTATGTCAGAGGAATAATCTACTGTATAAAACAACACCTTCTTTATATGTTCACGAATTGATGGGCATTTAGGTGGATTCCAAGATTTGGCTATCACAAACTGTCCTGCTATAAACATGAGTGCACATATATTACTGTGATACGATGTTTTTAATTCTAATGAGAAGATATCCAGAATGGGGATAGCTGGGTCAAATGGGATCTCCAATCCTACTTTTTTTGAGGGATCTCCACACTGATTTCCAGGGTGGTTGCACCAGACTGCACTCCAACCATCAGTGCAGAAGGGTTTCTTTTTCCTCACAGTCCTGCCAGCATTTGTTATTGGTTGATTTATTGATAATAGCCAATCCTTTGTGGTGAGATGGAATCTCATGTTGTTTTAACTTGCATCTCTTGAATGACTAATGATATTGAACATTTTTTCATGTGTTGAGAAAAGAGCATTTTGTAGAAGCCCAAGAAAGCAGTGCTGTGGCTGGGCGAAAGGGTGGATGGCACAAAAGTAGGCTGGAGAGAAGGCAAGGGTATATCATGAGAGCACTGCAGGCAATGGCAGGGAATTTGTCTTTCATTCTTTAATCCTTATGTTTATTGGAAGCCAGGTGGGAAACATGAAAGTGGGGAGGATGAATAATTTAGACATTTACTTTTTCTGCATCACTCGAGGAAAACAGGAAGTAGCATAGGCAAAAATGGGGATCATTATACCTACACTATTAGGCTTCTCTAGAGGAAAAGAATATCTATCTATCTATCTATCTATCTATCTATCTATCTATCTATCTATCTATCTATCCATCTATCTATCTATCCATCTTTATCACTATCTACCTGTCTTATTAAGGAAGGAGTAGAGTGTTGGAGCATCCAACACTCAACTGCTCAGCCCCAAAAGAGGGAAGCCACAGAAGAAGAGGGATAGAGAATGGAGCCCCAGTCCCAGGTCAAAGGCTTGGAAGCTCTTGATGCAATTGCATGTGACTGCTTTGGAAGGCTTAAGAAACCAGAGCCTGATGCTCAAGGGTGATTATGAGCACTAGAGCTCTTATTCTGTAAAGGGGAACATTTCCTTCTTTGTTCCTTTTCTTTTCTTTTTTTTTTTTTTTTTTTTTTTTCTTTTTGAGACAGGGTCTCACTATGCAGTTCAGGCTGGCCTTAAACTCACTTTGTAGCTCAGGCTGGTCTTGAACTCACAACAATCCTCCTGCCTCAGCCTCCCGAGTGCTGGGATTACAGGCATGTGCCACCACGCTCGGCTCTTTGTTCCTTTTCTTTCCCCCCATTCCATCCAGGTAATAAACCTATGGGTTGGTGCCACCCACATCTGGGGTGGGGCTTCTTCCCTCAGTTTTCTGGTGACCATGTCATTTATCTACACACCCCACACCCTGAACTGTCATTTACTAATCTGCAAGGGGTTTCTCAATCAATTCAAGTTGACATATCAAGGCTGACAGTCACAATACTACCTTGTATAGTATACCTGAAATTTGAAAATGTTGATTCAGTAGGCATTTGTTGCCATTTGGCAGTGTGTTAGGCTTATGCTAAGCACACTCAAATGGAGTTGATGATGTCTGTACCTGTTAATGTGGCTCTGGTGCCTTCATAATTTTTCTATCATCTTTATTACACTGTCCTTCTTGAGAGTTCTTATTCCCCTGTATCCCATCTACATCAGAGAGCATTTCTCTTGTTAATGATTTCTCCCTTTAAATCTTCCATCGAAAGTCTGTTGTACAAATTAAATCTCATTCAGAATAGGTGAAGGTGAAAATGGGAAAATGCAATACATCATGTAAAATAATGAAGCATGTCAAAGAAAAAACAGTAAAGTGATAACAGAATTTATTCATGAGCAATTGCCAAGGGAAAAGAGACACAAGTGTAGAACTAGGTTCTATTTTGAATACAACAAGGATAAGTGGGAATTTACAGTCTAGGTGAAGGGCAGGGTTATTGGGTAAAGAATTACAAAGAGGAAATATTGGGGTAAGAGAGTTTAGGCTAACATAACTTGTCAGATTCTTGCTGAAGCAGACTAAGCTGGTCAGATATAGCCTCGGAGACAGTGTGTGTGTG
>PVKA01020858.1:0-39619 GCA_004027165.1 Ctenomys sociabilis | reverse complement strand
CTACACTCTTAATTTACTGATAAGAGACATCTGCTAAAATAATATCTGTAAATATAATATCATGTATGCACCTTGTACAGTACTAAAACATTATGAAAACAGTTTTCAATGTATTAATTCATTGAATGTGTATGATTAAGGTGTCTTAAAACTGTCTGATTGACATTTGTATTTTAATAAAATAAAAATAAATGAAAAAAAATACACTCCTTAACAAAACAAAAAAAATTGAAGTAGTATATACTAGAATCACTGGATAAATATCATGAAAAATGGGTTGAACTTCTAGTTAAAAGTGGTAATAGAAATATCCAGAGCAATTGAATAGATACACAAAAAATTTTATGGTGTGTGCACTGGCTTTCTGGAGCATTATTGACAAAGTAGATAGTTAGCTCTAAAGTTGTACAGTACACAACTTTCCCACGTACATACTGTGTCTCTAATAAAGCCTATAACTAAAAATGAGTGTGAGGTTAATAGAATAGCAATAAGTGTACTGAGTTGTGGCTTCATGTGATGTCTGTCTCTACCTTTTTGCAATTATGTGACATACTAATATTTTCTTCAAATGTTAATTTTCTCACCAGAAAACTGAGGTCTATAACATAGACATTCATATGATGGATATAAGAATCAAAGAGAATGATGGCAGTTAAATATTCAGTACATTACTGCACAATACTAGTTTTTAGGTTTTAGCAGTTACTTTACTTTAATGAAAAATTCAGGAGATAATTGAGTATGGAGACATAGACCTATAATCAACACTGTGGAAGGCTGAGGAAGGAGAATTATAAACGTGAGCTTAGCTTGGGCAATTTAGTGAGACACTGTCTCAGAATCAACAAACAAAAACAAAAAATGAAGAAAGCACAGGGTTTTAGGTTGGTATTAAGGCCATGACTTCAAGCCATAACAACACCAAAAAACTAAGACAAAGACAACTGCAAGAACACCAGTTTCCAGACTTGGAAAAAAATTCCATATAGAAAACGTCATCCTTTCTTCCTAAATTGAAAAGACAGAAAGACAAATATAAAGAATTAAAATTCAGTGTAAAAGAATAATATTACCTACAACTTCTATGGGAAGCAAGATTGGGGCAGGTAAAATCCACACTGTAATTCTGAATGGATAGTATTTATGTCTCAGTTCAAATCTAAGAGTTAAAAACTCCAGGAAAGCTGGCCATAGGATGGTGTCACTCATGTTGCTTCAACCTCCAGCATCTAACAAGGTCTTCCTGGAGAACATTGCAGAAATACCTCCCTATCCTTCTGTAAGAAGGATACATGTCAAAATACTCTGTTCTCACACTCAGTGGTTTCTGGACAACTAAGACATTTTATGGTTGATGAATTTATTGGGATCTTAGCAGGAATTAACTGACCTAGGAAGGGAAATGTCCAACTAACCCATCCTAGCTTCTAGTAAGAGAAGGAAAATATTCAGATCCTATCTCTCTATATATTCTGTCCCAATTTATGATAAAAGCCCTGAGAAGTATGTATGAAGTGTTCAATCCAGAGGTACAGCTTATTATTATTTTTTCAAAACAAATTATTCAGACAGTTTCAATAATTAATACACTGCATTTTTTTGTCTTAGTGGCTATTCATTGTACAAGATGCAGACATGATATCCTGTCCATAAACACTATTAGAACCAATTTTTCTATTCATTAAATTCAGAGAAAGTAGCTATGTATCTATCCTAACTACGTATAGCTTATTAAGAAACAGAAGTTTAATGTAAAACTATAGAATAGCCCTCTTCATGTCTGCTACTACAATAATAAACAAACAACAAAAATCCTGTTATGGTATATGTCTAAAACTTTCCCTTAAAGTATCATGTTTAGTGGCTGAGTGGTCAGGAGAGGCAGGCCACAAGGTAAATAATTTGGAAGAGTCTGTGCTACTGCCTGGCTACTCCTCTGTCTCTCTGCTTCCTATTCAGTATATGGGGAGCACCTTTCTTCACCATGCTGTTTCTTCATTGGAGCTGGCAAACCATGCACTGAAATCATTGAAACTCTATATCAAAATAAATCTCTTCCTTTCAATTGTGGGTGTCACATATTTTTGACTCAGCATAGGAAACTGTGGCGACTGAACTTGACCATATGATTCCAAAGTTGTTGGGAGAAACATGAGATTTTGTGGAAGACTAAGATAAAGGGCACTGATTTAATTAATGTAATAGAAGAAGTTTCAAGGCAGCCCAACATTCAGAATGTGGCATAGGTACTGATGGCTGTTTTTAGTCAGATCTACAATGACAATCAGGAGCAAATGATATAGATGAATAACTTGAAAAGTTTGCATCCTAACCAGAAATGTTATACCTGAAAAGTTTAGCAAAGGCAAAGGGGGGGGGGGCTGAGGAGATGGCTCAGTGGAATAAGAATGTCCCTGGCAAGTGAAGGGGCCTGAGTTCAATCCCAAGTTCCACCAAAAAAAGTTTGGTAGACTAGAATACAGTTAGTAACAAGATTAATGTTAACAAGAAGCCACAGGCTTTGGACAGGAACAAGAAAAAAGAAAGATGCATTGAGGGAATCTCAGAAATCAAAACATCCCCCTCATCATAAGATCAAGGGTGCAAAACTATTTGTTTTTCTGATTTGGGAACAAAATCCCTTGTTTGTATCTTTTTTCATGGCAGCCAATGGAAATTTCTGTTACCCAGGTATTCAGAGAAAACTGCAGCCAAGATACAAGGCTGACTTAGCTTTTGCTCAAGATGGTAGATAACTGTGGCATCATTCCCATTGTACTTGTCTTTCAGGTATACACAACTCAAGAGTTTAAAGTTTATGGAGGCTTTCTCTTATATTTTAGAAGAAGGCCATGGGGAGGGTTCAGGCAAGAGTATGTAACAGTACATGCCAGGAGATTATAAGAAAACTCCCTGAAGGTAAGTGTGAAGCTGAAAATGCAGTTGATATCTCAGGGAGCTGAGATTACAAGGACATGAATTGTATACAAGAAAAGCCATAGGGAGAGAGCAGAACTAGCCCACAGAGTGGCCAATCAGGTATAACCACAGTAGCAGTGCTTTAAAAGTCCTCTGGAATTTGATTTGCATCTCACCACAACTTACTCTAGATGCTGTAGCATTTGCTCTGATGGATCTGGATTTTGCATTGGCCCAATGTCAGTCTAGTCTCCTATTTCTTCCCTTTGAATGGGAATGTTTGCCCTGTGTCATTGTATTTCAGAAGTGTTTACTGTTTATTTGTTTTAAAAAATAAGAACATATAGCTAAGAGTTTTCTTTGAGTCTCTTTTTCAGCAATGCTAGGGCTCTTAAGACTTTGGTAACACTTAGAGATGAGCACTGCATTTTGGATGATGAGATAGATATGGGACTTTTGGAAACTGGGGATGGAATGTTATGGTTTAGATGTACATGTTCCCCAAATTATCACAGTGGTGGAGAGGCCTGATCAGAAGGCTCAGGTCACTGAAGTTGGGACTTGAAGGGTATGTTCTGTGCTCCTCCCAAATCCTGCTTTGCCATACCCCTTCTTCCTTGGATGCAACTGACCATGAATTGGAATCACTGAAACAGGGCCAGAATAATCCTCTAAGTTATAAGTGTTGAGTATTTCACCCTGCACAGGAAAATGACTAATACAAACTTATTTACAAAAATTTCTCTTTCTTAGTAAATCATTCCAGCTACCAAGAAAAAAAGTTGTAATTCACACACACACACACTCACACACACACACACGCTAAAAATCCCTAAGATAATCATATTACTAATTTGATTAAAAGGAATAGAGCTTATATTACCTAGTCAATTTTGCATGCCTGCATCTTGTAATCTGAGCAACTACTTTTAAGATAACAATATACAATATAATAACCATTGTTGGTTTCTTACCATGTTATTTTAAAATTTGTATTATTTTTAATAAACTTTTTTCTCTTTATAATGTAAGATATACTAATGCAAAACACAAATGCAAGAATTAACACAAAACTCACATACAGTAAGAATTTTAAATCATTGTGATTAATATGCTAAGGGCCTTAGTACATCAACTGGGACAAGTGGACAGTCTAAGCAGAAGGTGGAAATTTGAAGGAACCACCCAAAAATGCCAAAGATCAAAATTAGTGCAACAAAATAAAGAATGCCTTTGATGGACTGATTAGAAGACTGGCGATGACTAAGTAAAGAAGCTCTGACCTCAAAGGTATCTTAATAGAAACTTGGAAATCTCAAAAGCAAAGAAAAACGCTGAAAAACAAAACAGAATGTTCAAGAATTTAGGGACAGCTGCAACAGGAAAGCAGAATGAAAAAAAAAATAGAAAATGGAAAGTGACAAAAATAGTAAAAAGTAACAAAAGAAATATTTGAAATAATGACTATTTTCTTAAATTAATGTCAGAAGCAAAACCCTGAATCAAATAAGCACAAAAGATGCTAAGCAAGACAAATATCAAGCAGATTACACTTAGGTATATCATTTTCAAACTGCAAAGCAGAAATGAAGAAACTATCATAAAATAAGCCAGAAGGAAAGGAGCAGCTCACCTGTATAGGAACTGAGGGAGTGATGTATCTAAAATGTCAGAAGCTCTGCACACAAGAGTAATGTGAAATATTTGATGTGAAATAATGAAGAAACCCAACAACTTAGTGTTTCATGTCCTGCTAAGTTATCCTTTGAAAGTAATGTCAAATAAGCACAAATTGAGGAAAGTTATTTCTGATAGAAATTCCTTTAGCATATTGGAAAGTATTAGAAATTCAGATGTTTGAGAGCAAAAAGAGCAATTGAGAAGGTATAGCTAAATAAAACTTTGCTTTTTAAATTCTTAACAGCAAATTATCCCCACCCACCACATGCAGAAAACACATATGAGTACCTACATGCAAATTGATCAAGAGTATAGTTAATATGCTTACAAGAAAGAGGAAATGGAAACATAAAATGCTCTGTTAAAACAAGAGAGAGAGAAAGAGAGACAGACAGATAAACACAGAAAGAGAGAGAGAGGAAGATAATAGGAATAAAGAATAAAAGACAAGAGAAACAAGTGGGAAATAGCAATGTTGTATATATTAATGTATATTAATGATTCCTTTGCTTCAGTGCTCTTAACGGACAAATGAAAAGTCAGATTTTGTCAAAGTAGATTTAACACAATTATATTTTATTGTCAATAAATTCCTTATAAATATACAACACAGACATATACATTAAAGGTAAAGGTATGGAAAGATATATAATGTTAAAATTAATATACATATATAATATATATTATATATATGTAGTATCTGTATTCACCACAGAGTCAATTGAATAGCAAATCTGTAGGGATAAAAAGAGATATTCTATATTGATAAAGGCACTGTTTTTCCAAGAAGACATGGTAATCCTTACCATGCATGTGCATTAATTAGTCTTAAGCACAAGAATCAAAAACCGATAGAACTGCAAGAAGTATGTAAGCCTACTATCCTATTTGGAGATTTCAAAACCACTCAACCAAAAGTGTACTGATCCAGCGGGCCAAACAACAGTAAGGGCACAGCTGACTTGGCCACACTGTCAATCAGCTGAGCATGATAATGGCTGCATGTTCTTCTCAAGATCAGTGAACATGTACCGAGATAGGCCATATTACAGGCAACTGAATATATACAAACAAATTTAGAAAATTTGAAATCATAGGACTCTTGTGCTTAGATCAGAGTGGATAAATTAAAAGCCAATAAGGGAAACATGCCTGGGAAGTCTCCCAAAATAACTGCAGATTTTACAACAAACTTGTAAATAACATATATTAAAGAAGAAATCTCAGGAAAACCAAATAGTTGAATCATAGTAAGAATATATACTTTATCGAAATTAGTGGACAAGGAGGGAGTCTGTTGCACTGAAATGACACATTATTAGGAAATACCATAAAAAGATCTCAGAGTCTATCACCTTAATTTTATAAGAATTTAGAAAAAATAACTGTACATAAAAAATGAAAAGAAATACAAATTAGATCAGAAATTAATGAACTTGAGAAAGGCAAATCAGTGCTGGGGAGAGAGGTGGGTGGTGTAAGTGTCTGCCTGGCAAGCACAAGGACCAAGGTTCAGTCTCCAGTACCACATGGGATCCCGGGTGCAAGGCGCTGCCCACCAAAAGCAGGCATGCTGGGACACATCTGTAATCCCAGGCTGAGGAGGCTCAGATAGGAGGATCATCTTGAGTACAAGCTGCACAGCAAAACCCTGTACCAAATGAATAAATAAAAATTAAAAAGAAAAAATCAAATCAATAGGAAAAAAATGTAATCCAAAGGTAGTATTCTCAGAATTTAATGAAATCAATTCATCTAAGTCCAGGATAAAAAAATAAGTAAAAAGAAGAAAAAGAGATAATCTGCATATGCATATGATAATTAGATTCTTAGTCAATGATGAATAATCCTGAAAACCAGAAGGCATTAGTTTGAAATGACTTCACTGGTGAATTCTACCAAACATTTAAGAAAGAAATCATAGCAATGCCTATATCATTCAATAAATACAAGCAGAACCATTCTATTAAGCCTACTTTACCCTAATACCAAAGCCAGATAAACACATCACAAAAATAGAGCACTAAAGGCCAATATCCCTTATGAATATACATAAAGACATCATCAATAAAATATTAGCAGATCTAATAAACACTGCATAAAACAAATTGTACAAGAGCTGGCCAAATAGCTCAGCTGATTAAAGCACCCTCAAGCAGGTGCAGGGGCCTGGGTTTCTATCCTGCCACCTGGGGTGCACTCAGAGGGCAATTGAGACTGGGCGTGGTGGTGTGAACCTGTAATCCCAGCTCTTGGAGGGGGGTCTGTAAACAGGAGAATCAGTATGAGTCTGATCTAGTAGTGAGACCTTGAACACCCTTAGACCCTTTCCTAATTAAAAAAAAATTGTACAACATGACCAGAGATATTTCTTACATTTGAAAGGCTGGTTCAGTAATTAACAATAAATTAACATAATCTTTCACATCAGATAGATAAAATATTATGAATATATCCATATATGCAGAATAAACATTTGACGAAACCCCAATATTGATTCATCATAATAATGAAGAGGGATGCCCTCACCTTCATAAGGAATATCTACAAGAAAAAATAGCTAATAGTATACTTATTCAGGAATTTAAGGAAACTTGAAACTCTCTCACCTAAGACAAAAATAAGGCAATGATGCTCCCTTTCTTTGTCATTTTTCAGTATTCTATTGGAATTTCTGACTAATTGAATAAGATAGAAAAATAAATATGTAAGTAAATTGGCAAATAAGAAATAATATTGCCCTTATTTATTGATAACATGATCATCCATATAAATAATCTGATCAACTAAAATCCTTATAAAATTAATTAATTAATTATAACAAAGTTGCAAGATAAGATTAATACTGAAAAGCAGGCTGTCTTCCTATTTGGTACAGATGAACAGCTAAAATTTGATATTTAAAAATCATGTGCATTAATATTTCAAAAACTATGAGATATAACAGAGTATATAAAAGGTCTATGCTATGGTTTGTATCAAGATATCCCCGAGGCCTCATGCGTGCAGCCAGTGGGCTTCTGGAGTTTTGAATTGATTCATGGACCAGTGCTGGGACTATGGGTGTGAGTGCTCCACCAGCCGTGGGACGGATAGCCTGCATTCTATATAAGGAGGAAAGGAGACTGCTTTCTGCTCTACCCCATCCGGTCCTATTAGTTTTACTGCCCCTCTCCGATGAACTGCTGACCTCTGCCATGTGCCGCACTGCCCTGCAGCCAGCCAAGTGTGGACTAAAACCTCCACAAACTATTAGCAGAATAAACCTTTCCTTCTTCAATTTTGGGTGTCAGGTATTTTGTTCCAGCAGTAAGTGAGAGAAAAGCAACGAGACAGTGTACACAAGGAAAACTACAAATCTTTGATAAAGGAAACCAAGGAAATCCAAGTATATATGCAAATAGGAATATACATATAAATAGGAATAACTCTCCTTCTTTCCAATTTGCATGCCTCTCATTGCTTTATCTCGTATGTTTGTTTTTGGTAGTATTTCCAGTATTATGATGAACAGAGGTGATAAGTGTAAGTATTCTTACCTTGTGTGGGAACAAGATTTCAGTTCTTCCCCCTTGTGATGTTTATTGTGAGCTTTCTATATATTCAGTTTTTTCTTAAGGATTTTTTTCTCTAACTTGTGAGTTCTTTTATTTACAAAGGTTGTTTGGGCTGGCGAGACAGCTCAGTGTACTAAGCGCCTAATTAGGCAAGTACAGGGACCAGGATTCCATCCTTAGCCCCACATGCTGTGTGGGTTCCACCCCCAGGTGCACTGAGCTCATCACCAAGACTGGGTGTGGTGGTGCATGCCTGTAATCCCAGGCAAACAGGAGGATCACCACGAGTCTCAGTTCACAGTGAGACCCTGTACCAAGTACATTAAATAAATACATAAATAAATAGATTGTTCATCTTATCATGGGATTTTGTCTTTCATTTTGTTAATGAGGTGTATCACATTGATTGACTTGCGTATGTTAAACCAATCTTGAGTCACAGGGATGATGTAAAAAAAGCTTAGATATTTTAGTGGTTTCTTACAAAACTAAGTACAGCTTATGATTCAACAATCACAGTCCTCTATGTTTATCTGACAGACTGGTAAGCTTATCCTCACAAAACCTGCACAAAGATGTTTACAGTGCTTTATTCATGGTTACCAAACATATGAATGAATCAAGGAAACCTTCATGAGGGAAACTGATAAAGTGCACTGCATAGAGCTGATGGACTATTCCAAGGCCTAAAAGAAATGAGTCACTAAGGCATAAAAACATGTGGAAGAAAAAAGCGTACTCCTGAGTGATATGCTGACACATACTATATAATTCTCATTATATGGCTTTCTAAAAAAAGACAAAAGTTTGAAGATGATAAAAGAGCAGGGGTTGTCAAGGATTTTTCAAGTGGTGGAGGGCTAATTAGGAGTAGTAAGGAGAAATTTTAGGGAGCTGAAACTACTCTATGACAATGCAATAGCAGACATAAGTCACGAAATGAATTGTACACTGAATGTGAAGCGAATGTACACTCTGCTATTGCTTTGATTTTGGGCGTCTCATCCTCTGGAACTGTGTGAAATGATGCTTTGTTTCTTTTTTTTTCTTTTTTAAATTTTTTTAATTTTTTATTTTATTGAAGTACAAATACAAATCAGACAGTTTCAAGACACCTTAACAAGACAGATTTGATAAATTAATACATTGCAAACTGTTTTCATAATGTTTTGGTATTGTACAAGGTGCATACATGATATTATACTTACAGATATTATTTTAGCAGATGTCTCTTATCAGTAAATTAAGAGTGTAGCTGCTTACTTATCTTATTTTTTATACCTGAATTATATAAAAAATTCAATAATTATTTTCCTAGTGGATGACCATAGTACTAGAAGCTGACATAATATCCTGTCCAACCACCATTAGTGCAGACCTTGCCTCTCATAGGATTATGTAGAAGCACAGTGTTATCTATCCCAACTGTACTGTGTATACACACACATTTTTCTTTCTATACCCCTTCCTTTGTCTACACCTGTCAAAGGTGGGGACTCCATTATCATTCAACTAACTTAGGGGCTTGAACTCGACATCACAGTCCAACACAGTCCACAACAATAGTGAGTTATTGAAAGAAGTTGTCGACCATAGCCATTTACAGCTCAGCTTAATATTATGGCCCCACGATGTATACTTCATTTTTATACTTTTCTGCTGGATGGTTAAGACCTAGATAGAGCAAGAGTTACATACTAATGCATGTTTCTTATGTGGTCAGTGAAGTCCCCTCAGGGTTTATCTTGTAGTCCTGTACATTATTCTGTAGATCTTTTGTCTGTGTCATCCATGTGGATAAGTCATGGCCAATGCTTCACCAGTTTGCTCTCTGTGAGAGCTTGAGAGAAAATTTTCTCTTCATGTGACTCTCCCCAGGCACACTATAGAACTTTGATCTCTTTCCTCTGTGGCTCCATAATCTCCTTGTTCAGAAAATTTGGAGCTCACCTGAGTTTCATGATGTTGCAGTACAGGTTCTCCTATGTCCTGAGTCTTCAGATGTTGTTGTAGCATCACCAAAGCACAAAAACTTTAATAGCCATAGACTTTGAGTGCAGTAACAATGTAGGCTCAACAAGTGTATAATTTATGCCTCTTCAGTGGGGATGTTAGTAGCAGAGAGGTTAGGCATAGATTTATGGGAATTCTGTATCTTTTTTTTGTTGTTGTTTTGGAAAAACCGGTGATTGAACTCAGGCCCTTGCACTTGCCAAGCAAGCGCTTATTTGACTGAGCTATCTCCCTGGCCCCTGTATCTTCTGACTAAATGTTTTATTAGGGTCAGTTGAACCTGCAGCTTATTTCATTTTCATTCCTTTTTTAAAATTTCATAGACAAAGGTAAGAAAAATAACAAAACAACAACAATAGGCAATACATCGCATAGTGTTATTTTTAAAGGAGTTACTCAGAATACAAGATGTGAGCATATATTTTTTTCCAATCAACATTACCACAAACCTTCCTTTTCTATAAACTAAGAGACACTAGTAGTATAACTAACTTGCACTTCTTCTCCCTTTTCCCTTCCTTCTTTTTCTCTTTCCCCATCATAGTTCTTTTCTTCCTTTGAACAATTTCTTCTCATTCCATAATTTCTTTCTTTTTTTTGGCAAAACGAGGGATTGAACTCAGGCCTTTGAGCTTGCCAGGGAATGGTTTATTCCACTGACCCATCTCCCTGACCCCTTCATTTCATAATTTCTGTGGTATATTTTGGACCTTATTTTCTTTTACAATTTCTCACACCAGAGAGACAATATGGTGTTTACACATATTAGTATGATTTATTTGACTTAAGAGTATGATCTCAAAATTCAGCCATTTACCTATAAAAGTCTCACGCTCATTATCCTTTATTGCTCAATAATACTCTATTGTAAAAAATACCACATATTTTTAATTTATTACTTGGTTGATGGGTGGCATTTGGGTTGTATCCAAGATTTAGCTACTACAAACTGTTCTGCTATAAACATTTGTTTACACACATCACTGTAGCATGATGATTTAAATTTTTATGGAAAGATACCCAGAAGGGAAATAGCTGGGTTAATCAGTTTGTTGAAGAATCTTTTCTCTGAGTTCCAGAGTGTTTATGCAAGTCCGCATTCCCATGAACAGTGGAGAAATGTTACATTTTTACCACAGCACCTCCAGCATTTCTTATTAGCTGATTTCTTAATCACAGACCTTCTATGTGTAGAGATATGGCATTTCAGTGTTGTTTTAATTTGCATCTCTGAGATGACCAATGATGCTGAAAAATTTCATATATATACTTGAAACTTGCATTTCTTCATCTAAGAACTGTGTATTCATCTCAGATGCCCATTTTTTGTATTGAGTCTTTGAATTTAGGGGGTCTGTTTTTGTTTATTTTTTAATTCTTTATAAGTTCTAGATAGAAGTCCTCTGTCTGAGGGACAATTGGCTAATATTTTTCCCACTCAGTGTGGTGTTTTTCATTTGGGGGATTTCTTTGGATGTGCAAAATCTTAATAAGATGAGATCCCAGGTGTTGATTTTTGAATTATTTCCATTGTTCATGGCATCTCTGCCTACTCCTATGTCTTTAAGGTTTCTATGAGCAGACTTAGTGTTTCTGTTTGGCTAGGAAGGCCCAACAGAGAGAAAATGGCCATACTCCAAAAATTATTTTACAAATTAAATGCAATCCTGATCAAAGTAACATTAATATTCCTCACAGAATTACAGAAACTTTAAAAGAAATTCTTCTGGAATCAGAGGAGACCAAGAATAGCAAAAGGAATTCTGGGCAATGAAAGTAAGGCAAGAGGCATCACAAACCCCAGCTTGAAATTATACTACAAAGCTACTATGACACAATCAGCAAGTATTGGAAAAATTGCCCTAAGGATCAGTGGAATAGATTTTAAGATGCAGACATGGATCCAAACACATTCAACCTCCTTATCTTTGACAAGCAGCCAAACATCTTTACTGGAAGAAAGGATATAATAAATAGACCTATGCCTATCACTATTCATTAAAGTAAAATCAAAATAGATCAAGATATATATTAAACAGAAACACTAAATCTTCTGCTTAATTTTGTAGTAAACCTGTAACTTATGTTAGACTCTCTAACAATCATAATAAAAGCTGAGCAGAGCCTGCGGAGCTTCCTTGGCCCATTTCCAAAGTCACTTAAATCATTTGAACACAGAGGTTTACAGAAGTACACACGCATTCGTGTTTATGCTGTGACATCTGTGTTCCTCCCAAGTTCCTGCTTTAACTTCACCCACACAGTATTGGTCTTTAGAGATGGAACATTTGGCGACATGATTAGACTTTGAGACCTTGCTCTAATTAGTGGTTCAACACAGTAAAGGTTCAGCACAGTAAAAGAGCTGGAGAGAACATGCTGAGCTGTAGTTTTTGCTTTTCTGCACGTGAGGAGAGTTCATCTCCTGTGGAAGACACAGCACGTGCACATATGTGGAAGCAGAGAGCAGTCCTCACTAGGTACCAAACCTGTTGGCACTTAGATTTTGACACCACCAACCTCCAAGCCTGTGATATATAAATTTCTACTGTGAGTAGGTTGTGCAGTCTCAAATGTTCTCTTGTAGCATCACAGAGAGAATTAGAATTCAAACCATCATATCTTCCATGCTAAAGACTTAGAGGGGCAAATGATCATCATTCTGAGCATTTAAATCACCTTTAAAACAATGGGCTATATCTCCATAATCTCAGTCTTTTAAAAAGACTAAGATTTAGTATTTCTAAATTCCTAAGGTAAGGTTGTCCTACTTATTTGGTCCTGTAAATATTATAGATATAGTTAGTGCCACTGCAGATAGCTATAAAGCAGGATCACATGAATGGTCTTCAAATAAGGGATATGGAAAAATAATACTTAGCAATCTAATATTAGTCTGCTAGAAATGACTACAATGACTGCAAAAGTACACACACTCCTGTATATTTTGTGTTCTTTACTGAGGAGATTCTCTCTCTCTCTCTCTCTCTCTCTCTCTCTCTCTCTCTCTCTCTCTCTCTCTCTCTCTCTCTCTCTCTCTCTCCCACCCTTCCTTCCTCCTCCTCCCTCCCTCTGTCTCTCTGTTTAGTGGTGTTGGAGGAAATAAATTAAAGATTTGGGATAAGGGGTAAGGATATATGATACTTGCTCATGTTTCTTATTTACTTAAGAGGAACTAACCCTTTTAAAATATACGTTATTATCTACAAAAGGATACTACAAACATTTAAGACATGAGATTATGGTGGCCTCTGTTCTTTTCTGACAAACAGTTTCTTTTTGGTCTATTTCCTTAATTCTATCACTTTTATTATATAGTAATTTGGGTTTTTTATTTTTTAAAGAGAATAAACTAGCAAAAAATTTAGAAACTATGCAGAATTTCACTAACCAAATTGATAGGATTTGAACAATAGTTGTTTTATGGCATATTGTTGTCTTCAAATTAGTAGTTTGGATTACCAGAGTTCAAAATTGGACAGCATAAAAGTTTTAAAAAATTAAAAAAGGAGAGAGAAGAAAAATTTAAGCATTGACTAATGATATATGTGTTTTCCCATTGTTAAGTCATTTCCCTCAACATCCATTTTAATATCTATGTAAAACAGAAAGATGGGCTCTGAACCTTTGTAGCATCACCACTGCTAGAGTTCAGTGGCTGCAAGTGGTTTTCTGCTATGAACACAGCCTGGTGGCCCTGGGAGTGTATAAATGTCTTTCCCAAATTTTGCCTTCCTTTCTTTTGAGGAGATTTATAGGATGGAATTAGTAATTAAGCATAGAAATGTCTACATGATTAAATTCATTTTTGAGGGCTTATTTGTTAAAATGAAATAGGTGTTTAAGTGCTACATATGCACACTTCTAAATTCCTACTTTGTAATACTAGGTCTTATCACCAACCCTCTTTCCAAAAGATGCAGAAATCAACAAACTTGCTTTAGTCCCTATGGCCAGCAAAACAACACAACACTGAATCATCTCACTTCTTAAATAGAAGTAGAGCCTAAATTAACACCTACAGCCAAAAATGTTCTGAACTTTATTTCCCTTGCTTCCAGATGGAGAGAGTAAAAATTTACCTTCTGGATGAGATCGACCGTGGTTTAGCAGCTCAGCATAGATCTGGTTTTGGGAAGGGGCGGGAACTGCAAGCAGCTTGCCTAGTTTGAAAGCTGTGAAGAAAAGCCCAGAATTGAGCCAAAGGGATGCAGAAAAACGACTTAACTATTAAGCAGCTACATTCTGTCATTCTGGTCTGAGTAGGTGAAGAAAACACATAAATAAAAATTAAATAAGAGGAAAAAACTAAAAATAAAATCACATGAAATGAATGAAGCTGAAACTTTGAATACAAATACAATTATATGTCTTTGGGTGAAATCCATAACTTGTTTTCAGCAATGCCCACCTGACTTACTCATTGCGTTGTGAAATGAGAGAATATAAATCAGAGCTGACAACAAGGTCTTATTTGCCTCTTTAGAGGTTTTAACTGAATAATAAATCATACAGATGTAGCATCACACACTGCTTAAGTGTGTTATTCTCAGTGTTATTCTCTTGGTTTTTGCCTACAAACAATGATCCCTACTATGTGATACCTGCAGAGAGCAAACTTGCTGTGCTCTTACTGTCCCCTCTCATTCTAACTGTGCAGATCGGCAAGGGTAGGGAAGATTTGCTCATGATAACTTGCAGCAAGAAGATTGGACACTCATGGAAAAAATATCTAATTTGCAGTCTTATCTATGTGTCACTTGCAAATTATTTTTATAAAATTATTTTCTTATTTTAAAAATTGCATGTTTAAAGCTCAAGCATACACATTCATATAAAACAATAAATTATAGTTTTAATTCATATTCTTCTATAATCACTTAAACTATCACATAATTAACTACATTCATATCTATACTAGTCATTCAATGTTTATGCCTCCATAATTTTCCTCAATGTTACACGTGCCTACATCTAGATATGTACACATATATTAGGCAGTCACATACACGCATGTATATGTAGATTAGGATTTTAAGTAAATGATACACTGTTCATATTATATACACTGTTTTGTGACTTTATGTTTTAGACTATTACTTTGACAATGTATATGTGTATGTACACATAAGTTAATTCATACATATAAACACACACATATATATATACACACATGCACATACATATATGGCTATTTTATTCTATTTAACTGCTACATTGTGTTCTGTCTTTAGTTGTATAATAATCTTCCTGAACATAGTGCTACTGAAGAACACTTGAGTGATTTCCAGATTTAACAATCAATGCTTTAGTAAAACACAGATGCATGTGTATGTGTATTTGTAAACTTACCACTAACATAGGTTGCAAGAATTAAAGCAATCATGTCAATTAATTTCAACATTTAAAATGTTGAAATAATTTGTCAAATTATTCTTGCACAGAATAGAAAGAGAGCAAATCTTCTAACACATTTGTCAATAGTGGATACAATAAATACATTTGGCAAGTTATAGCTGAAAATGTTGCCTCTTGTTATTTATATCAGTCTCACTAAATACTCGTGAGACTGATGATCTTTTTTAAGTGTTTCTTGCCCAAATTGTATTTCTTTTCTCTAAATTTTCAAGTATATTTTTTCCTAGTTTTTCCCTACTTTAGTCTTAGTTGATTATCTTTTTATTGATTTTGAGGAAATATATTGTAGGCAGTTTGCTTTTCTGTGGTCACGGCCACTACCTCACGGTGGCTGCTGCCTTCTGAGGCCACATGTCCATGAAAGAGGTGAATGAGCAGATGCTCAGTGTGCAGAACAGGAATAGCAGCTACTTTGTGAAGTGGATCCCCAACAATGTGAAGATGGCTGTGTGTGACATCTTACCACGTGGCCTGAAATGGCTGTCACCTTCATTGGCAACAGAACAGCCATCCAAGAGCTGTTCAAGAGCATCTCAGAGAAGTTTGTGGCCATGTTCTTGCACAAGGCCTTCCTGCATTGGTACATGGGCGAGGGCATGGATGAGATGGAGTTCACTGAGGCTGAGAGCAGCATGAATGACCTGGTGTCTGAGTACCAGGATGCCACTGCAGAAAAGGAAGAGGAATTCAGGGAGGAGGCTGAAGAAGAGGCTTAAGCCAGAGTCCCTGTCACCTCTGGCTCCTCACTTCCTCAGCCACCTTCAGCTGCCCCTTTCTTTCACAATTTGTTTCCTGCCTCTATCTTGTTTCTTTTTGGGGGTGTGGAACAGTGCCTGGAACACAGTAGGCCCCTCAATAAATACTTGTTCCTTGGATGTCCTTTCTTTCTCTACTCTGGCAAACCTAGAACTCTGTCATTCTAGGTGACCTTGCATTTTCTGTTGGCTTTTACATCTGTCTAGTTTATGTTTCTGTTTTCAGAAGTTTTCACAAGTTGGGTCTCTTCCAGATCCCCTTTAGAACCAACCATGTGTCGAAAACCCATTGAAGGGCCACCATGGGGAGCCAAAGGGGAAGAGAGGCAGAGGGTGATGGTCAGTTTGCGGAGGAGGGAGGGGCCTTCCAGGTGGGGACTGTTGGGAAAGGGGAATGCAGGCTTTCCAGCTCATCTTCAGGCTTTTCTACACTCAGCGTCAGGGGAAAGTAAATGGTATTAGCTTCATATGGCCCAGAGTATGCCTCTCCTTTCAGAGGGTGGCTGCCCCTGTCCTAGGCACATGCCCACCCACTTTTGTGTTCTGGTCACTGCCCAGGACAGGATATGCCCTCTGCAGTGTGTCACCTCTTGTCTCATCCTTGACTTTATCCTATCCTACACTTAGATTTCTATTTTGTGCTGAACTTACTGCTTTTTTTTCATGTTGAAAAGAGACATTGCCCCAAGAGACACAATAAATGGGAATTCAAAACTTCAGGAAAAAAAAAATACTTACCTGTGGTTTATGTAGGCTTTCTAGTACTATAAAGAATACGACACATGAGTGAGGGGCATAGAGAGTATCTTAATTTGTCTTATTCTCTTACCAGTCTTAGTCCATAGAGATAGATCCAATCTACTTAGCTTAGAGAAACAGATGGTATTACTTTATGATATTGGAAAAAGATTATGAGATATATTAAATAATTAAGGAACATGTATGTAGAGTCACTGACAGCTGTGTTTTTTACTTCCATTTTAGTATAAATTTTAATTGGAAGTTTAAATTCATGTTTCTAAGTCTATTCAGTGGTTTTCATTTACACTGGAGAGAAGCTAAGATATCATAATTTTAAAAATTAGTCTTTTGCTATTGTGACTCATCCTCATGTCTGCTTCGAGCAAGCTAGATCTTTGTTCTCTGTGCAGAGCCGATATGTATATATGAACAGGTATGTGAAACCTATAATTTCCTACCCATAAACTGCCTTCATAACCCAGTGTCCAGTTCTGCAATCAACCTCACTGATCAGAGAAAGAAGGGAGGGCACTCCGTGGAGACAGGAGGATGGGACATTAGGGTCTTCTGGAGGTGGGTGTTCCCTGGAGACTTTGTGTTGTCCCATCTTGAGAAATCCTTCCCTATCCCACTGGGAAGCCACCTGGTTCCGGGCAGTCTCTGCTCTTCTTTGTCCCAGTTTCTCCCGAGGAGTGACAACATGTGGTCAGCAGTGTAGCAGAGAAGTCGCAGCACACACATAGGTAGACAGCCTGTTAACCTCCAGTCTTCTTTGCTCTCTGTCAAGTGCCCCACGGATGCCAGGTGTCCTGATGTCCTGACTTGGGGTAACTCAAAATCGGAAAAATATCTTCACTTCAGCCAGTGAGTAGACATAGTCTTTAGTAGCTCACTTTAATAGAACTTTAGTAGGACTTGAGCTAGCTCTGGGAGAGATTCTGCTGCTCCTCATACCCCAGGGTGCTGAGCAGAGGCAGATTCAGGGAACTAGGCAGAGGCCTCTGGGACAGAAAAGCTATAGGAACAAGGCACACCTGAGAAGATAGGACCCCAGCCAGCCTTCAAGGTCAGAGCCCTGCATCCTGTGCAGATCTGAGCCCAGAAAAAAGACTATAAGGATGTGATGAGCTCACCTCTGCTCCCAGCGCTCAGGAGGCTGAAGAAGGAGGCCTGCAAGCTGAGTTTGTCCTGGACACCTTACTGACTTAGTTATTGTCTCAAATACAATACAATACAGTACAGTGCAGTACAATACAATACAGGCTGCAGATGAGGGTCAGGGCAAAATCCTGGGTTCAGTCTACAGTATCAAAACAAATCTTACTTAACTCTTGTCAAGATACAGATGTTGGGCTGGGGTGGTATCTCAGTGCAAAGCACAAGGCCCTGCATTCAATTCCCAGGCCAAAAGAAAAAACACAGATGTTTAAAACAAAACCTACAGCTTTCCTCCCCTGGGTATCCCTTTCACATCTATCAAATGTATGAATTCACAAGTCAAAGGCCTATGCTACTCCCATTTCTTTCTTGGTCATTCTTGGGGTCATCTTGCTGCCACAGAGAGAAGGCTGGACTCTTAACATAGTGAACTGGCCCAGTTATTCCAACTTTGATAGACATATCTTGCATAATTCTTTCCTGCCGTGATTTAGCAGGGTCTGAACAGGCACAGGTTCATGTGGTGACCAAAAGTCTCCCCTGTGGTAATATTAATAATACATAGACCTTTAAGAGATGGTAGGAGGTCACCACAGGCAGTAGCCTCAGAAAGAAGGGATGTAGTCTTATGGAACCCTGGTTAGCTCTCAAAAGAAGGTTGTTAGCAAAGACCAGGTCCCCTCCCCCATCTGGCTTTCTGGATTCCTGTGTTGTCAGGGGTCACTTCCCCTTACACCTATGTCCACCATAATGTGAAGGTCCCTCCCTAGCATGAGTGACATGCTGTTTGGGCTTTCCACCTTCAAAACTGTCATTGCTTTCTCTTATAAGTACTCAGATTCAGGAACTTCATGCTAATAATAAAGACTAACATCCTTCCCCTAAGAGCAGGCCAGACAAGTTTAGGTGACCGAGGAGTGAAACTCCAGCCTGGTTATTTGGTTCTCTGTGTAGACTCTTTTGGCTTGCTGATTGTAGTGAAAGGTCATGTCCTATGGAGAGGTGCACAGGGTAGAAAACTGAAGCTGCCCTCTGAGGAGATGCTGTGAAGGACCTGAGGCCTCACTCCCAGCACCTATTCTGGAACTGTCCTGGCAAACCCTGCGACCTTAGAAACAGATTCTCCCAAGTTGAACCCAGACGAAACCCTGATAAGGCTGACACTGAGATCACAGCCTGGTGAGAGAATCCATCAAAGCAGAGCATCCAGTTCAGTGCTGTCTGAATCCACACACAGAAATTCTGGGATAACAAAAATGTTGTTTTCAGCTGTTAGGTTAGAGATAATTTATTATGCAGCTGCAGAGACTTTAGGAATTTTTATAGAGAGACTAACAACTGTTGTGTCTCTAATTCTTGGGAAATATGTTTGTAACCCAGACACAAGATTGTATTCTTGGATTATTTTGTAATGAAAGTATATGTACACTTAGAAAAACAGGTCCCTGAAGATCCCTGGGAAATACACAAACAAACCACATGACTCTTGGACTTCAGGATATGATATATTTATTCTTTTATGAGGGGAGTGCACGCGGAACCTCAAGCGAATGCTCTTGTAAGGGTCCTCAGCGCTTTCACTCCACTGACTTTTGACTCTTTCTTGAAGACCTATGGCACTACTTTCTGAATCTTTCTTGATATCTTCAGATAGTTTTATATTCTGCCATAATCCAGAGCAAGGTTTCTAGATATGCTACTCCCTCACTTTCTTCTTTCTATCAGTAGTCAGTTCCACTCTCACCTCATAACAAAACAAGCAGCAATGGGACAAGACATTTAATTTGCTATCCATTTGAGGAACCCAGAAAAAAATTAACAGTCAGTCCATCATACTTATTTATTAACTAAATGTCGGAGTACAAAATACGTGTAGACTTCTCAAGAAAAGTTATTTATAAAAAATCTTTTTAATAAATGTTTTCCTTTCTCTAGTGGTCACGTGATCCTTGTGGCAGTTCCTAGTAGATGGACGTAGGTAGGATAAGAACGACACCATGGAACATCTCGCTCAAGTGACTGAGCATCTTTTATGTCTTTTATTTCATCAATGAACAGTTACTTTTTCACTCTCCACTGCCTCTTTGATCTCTTGCAGTCTGACTGCTGTGTGCCCTGCTAAAGTCATCTTCCCAAAGGTCATTCATGGTCCTGTGCTAACTAAATTAAATTATCTTTTCCCTCCTTTTAGGTTTGTTCCTTCTTACAATATTTGAAGAATATTTTTTATCTCATTTCCTTTTTTGCCTTATTTCTTATTGCACATTTTTATGATATATTTGTCCTATAAAAATATTTTGTTATTTTTGCTTTCATTGTCTCTGAGACATTGTTGGGAAATACTTTGAGTTCTGGTTGGTAGTCATGAATTTCTTAAGGTGTTTTTTGTCATAGAAAGCCCTTCTGTCTTCATCAGTTTTGAAAGATAGTTTTGCATGATATAAGTCTTAATTGGAAGTTATTTTCTTTTAGGACTTGGGACACTTCACTCCACATTTTCCTAGATGGTAGGATTTGTGTTTAGACGTCTGTTTTAATTATAGTAGAGTTAACCTTCAGAGGCAAGTTGTTGATTTTTTCTGACATCTTTTAAGATTTTATTTTGAAGTTGGGCTTCCTGGATTTTTTGCTTATGCTGTGCTTTGGAATAGTGTTTTGCTGTGCATGGCTCTTTGGAATCTTGCATATCACACTTATCTGTATGTTAAATTCTTTCTTCATATTTTGAAAATGTTCTGATATTTCTGTCAACATACTTTATGTAACTTGTGCTGTAGTCTGACTTTTTACTAATTTCAAATTAGTCTGCATAATATCTCAGTTATTGGATATATTTTCATGCTTTCTTGTTGTTTTTAAGGTATATCTGAGTAACTGCTCACCACCATGAGTCCAGGTTTACATTTCTGACACTATGTGTTCCTATTGGTCATTTCTGTTGCTCATATTTTCAGTAGAATTTATAATCTAGACTTCTGTTTGCTGCTTTCCCTGGGACTCAAATTCTTCGCTAAACTGGCCATTCATATTTTGTATTGTTCCACTGAACACATTTAGTTTTTATTAGTGCTTTTGTAAACATGATTATTTTGTTTGTAAGTCTATTATTTGCTGAAGTATATTATCTTTGAACTTGCTGATATTTATTGATCTATTTTACCTTCCATTTTTACCATTTCAAATATTATAGATATATGGCTTTGATTTTCTCCTCCTCAGTGCTCCAGGGGTCAACTGCATGGAATTTGAGGTTCCTTATGAGATCTGCAGTCTTAGAATTTAGCAAGTCATGGCTTTTGCCATCAGTTAAGTAGCCTGTCTATGAGGTGCCCAGCTTCCTGCAAGAGTCGCTTGTATATGCACTCTAGGCTCCAAGCTGAGACACATCATTGCTCTCATTGGTAGATGAAGAAAATGACCAGTCCACGGACCTGTGCTGCGTATCAGCAGGATGGGGGTTGAAGCAGACCACAAGACTTACTGCTATTTAGATCCAGCCATCTCTGAAAGCTACACAGTCTTTGCCCAGCTCCTCATCACAGAGAGTGAAGCACTAGTCTACATCCCTTCTGCACTGCACTTGTCTACTATTGCCATCTCTCACATGGTCACTGAGTAAAATTGGGAGCCCTGAAATCAAGTTGCTTTACAGTTGTTTTACAGTTATGTCTTGAATAATCAACTCTTTCTGCAAATTGTTCCTGATTAAATGTTAAAATATGGTGGACATTGCACTCAGCATTTTCTCCAATTCGAGTATTTCTGGTTAAAACCCCAGACCTTTTGTTAGCTTACAGTAGCCAGGTGCTTTTCTTAAAGGTAGCATTGTTTGGCGCTGTCATTGTTTCACCCCAGGCATACATTGCGCAGGTGCAGGAGCCTCTCCCCAGGAGCTGGGAGAGCTTTCTGGATGGTTTCAACGTTTCCTCTGCACTGTAGTTTCCCTAGGTTCTCTGTTGCTTCTAATTCCCTTAATTATATCATATATATTATTTTTTTCTCATTTTTCTCTTCAGCTAGTTGTTGTTTTCAAGGTTTCTGGCCAGGCTGTGTTTTGCTGATGGTCATTCCTCCACCATTTCTTTCCTAATCTCTATTCTTTCTTGGTGCTATGACTGGGAAAATACCTGGTGATATTTCTTTTTATTTTACAGTGAAAATTAAAAGCACTACCATCTTATTTATCAAAGAAGATTATACTAAAAATAAGTTTGAAGTAATGTGAGTATTTATCCATAATGCTTTTTAAAAATAATATGCTGGGATGCAAATATCTGGGTTACCTTGATAACTTTTCTATCTCAGGTATGTATTCTCTTGAATATCTTCTACTGACTTTTCTTCTTAGGTTTTTCTATTGGATAAATTAAAACTTTAAACTATTATTCTAAAATATACAAACCTTGTTGTATATTTGAGTTATATTTGTTATACAAGTTTAGATGTAAGCAATGCATTATTCAACATCTACAAAGTAATTTACATAAGAGTTAGTGATACTTGGAGGCATAAAAGATTAGGATTTTTATTACTATGTTAGTTCTGACTTTTTCATACTTCAAAGCATTTTAAGCACCTGGAAATTCTCAAATTATACAGAATTTCTATTTGATTTACATACAATAAGGACCCTTTCTACCTGGATATTTTGGCTGGCATTTTCTGGTTCTTTATCATCTTGCAGATCAGCGTGACCTTGTTTTTCTGCCAAGCCACTTCCAGAAACCTGTCATTTTCTTCCTCAAGGTAACCAACAGATGTAGAGGAGAAGGAGGAGAAGACAATGAAGTAAACAAAATTTTAAAGAGAAGGGGCTGTGGTGTATTGTGTACATGTGACAACTCTAAGTGTGGAGCATGCTTTAGAGAGAAAGAGAGAGAGAGAGAGAGAGAGAGAGAGAGAGAGAGAGAGGAGATGGATAATAGGATAATGGGCAAAAAATAGAGAGAGATGGAGTCAGAAAGTGGTAGAGGATTAAAAACGAATTTTGATATGTCATGTACATGTACCAACTCTCTATATTGGTTGTCACCATTATTTTCTACAAATATGTGCCAACAACACAATACATAAATAAAGGAGCAGAATTTGCATCACAGATAATGGATACATATTTATTACTCTCTTCTTTAGTTCTTGAATTTTTTTTAAGACTTTATTTACCTCCAAAGGAAATAGCCCTAGTATCATATAACATATAAGCATATGAATATAATGGGGAAATAAGCAATTTCAAAGTTGTGTCATTAAAATGTGAATGAATTCTAATTTTTTATGAATATAGCACAAAGTTTGCAAATGTCTTGAGTTATCTTTTTGCAGGATCACAGTATGCCAGTGTTGCCGGTCTGTATGGACTGCGTGTGGCTGTGTGACTGCTGCATGGGGGTGCATTTTAGTTGCTAAGCAGAGATTCTGCTATCTCCTGATGGGGTTTGTTTCTAGAAATGCACACTTCAAATTACTCATGGCCTTCAAGGTTCCATACTTAAAACAAGATGCAATGTTTTATGTGTAAATCATAAACATTTTGTTCAAAGAAGTTCTGTATAATTGGTAATATGTAAGAAGCAAGGCATTTATTTTGATGGGTGACAGGACTTACTGGAAGATAAAGTCAGAATGTAGAAATAGAATGTGGCAGGACAGATGAAAGGGGCTGAATGAAGGCACCCAGCAAAAAGATGAGCAAAAAAGAGACACTTGTTTGCAGAAAGCCTGTGAGTGCTGGGGAGGGGAATTGGCTCTTGGATGTCCAAGGAGGACTAAAACTTACTGTAACCTCCATCAGTCTTCCTGTACTCCTAGGGGAACAAAGAAAGACTAAAAGGACAAGACCAAAGGCTCTGTTTAGAGCTTCTGCAGACTCTCACCACCTCATCGCACAACCTGGAAACCATGATATCCAATTGAGTTTCATGTGAACTGGAATTTGGTACCTGGTTGGTTAAGGCTTGTTTCTGTCTTTGGGCATGGCTGGTATTTCCTTCCTTATAGTACACTGGGTTCCTTTAGTTGCCTCCTGGATAGACTTCCTTGTTTATGTATTCTGTGAACTTAGTGATGTTAGCTGCAGTTATCCATATCAGCAGCAGATTTATTTCAGGATTCACCTCTCACAAATAACAAGAGTTACAGATGCCTTTTATGGTATTGTACTTGCATATATTCTATGCACTTCCTCTGACATACTTTATCTGTCTATTTATCTATCCATCTATCTATCTATCTATAGATTGCTTATAATATATCATATAATGTGGATGCTCTGTACATAGTTGTTATGCTATGCTATTTAAGGAACAATAAACAGAGCTGTACACATGTTCAACTTCCATGCAATGTTTTTGCACTACTTCTATCTGTGGGTGATTGAATCTGATGATGCAGAATGTATATGCAGAGCCAACTTCATTTTATAGCAACTTTTGCCTCAAGAACTGTATCCTACAATAAAAAAACAACTGTCTTCATAAGACTCACATTTTAGTTACTTTTCTTGTTGGACTTGCTTTATCTTGGTCTTAACCATTGAGCAGAAAAGTATAAAAACAAAGTATAAAAAGTAAAGCCATATTAATATACTGAGCTGTAAAAGGCTCAAGTCAACAACTTCTGATATTGCCAGTCCTATGGATAACCCACTACTATTATGGACTGTTGGACTATATTGGATTATTTTGCTGAATTCATGCACCTACAATATTTAAATGACAATGGAATACTCTTCTCTGACAAAGCTAAACAAAAAGGGGGATACAAATGAATGACCACGTTGTATTTGTATATCTAAGGTAGGATAGATATATAGCCACATTTTCTTAATTCAATGAATAAAAAGATTTGTTCTAGTAGTGTTTGTGGACAAGATATCATGTCTGCAACTTGTACAACAAATAACCACTAAGACAACAATATGCAATGCATTTATTATTGTAACTGTCCTACTAATCAGTTTTAAAACTGTCTCGTAACTATTTATTTCTCAATATTAAAAAAAGACATTTTATTCAGCATGGGATCTGGATGCTAAGTTTTGCTCCATAAGCACTGTGTGTAAATGCTTACTAATTGTGGCCACTCTCAAGTACTTCAAGTTTCTATATTTTTATTCTAAACACAGCTTTATGTAGAGCTCTCTAATTATTGTATTCTTATAACCCTAGGTCTTTCATGGAACTGTTGCATTTAATCTAAAAATATACTGTGATTTTATGCAAAGAATAAAATCGGCACTTTGTGTAGCTCCTTTTACACATTAATTTGCACAGCCTGTGAACACTGTGAAATGGCAAGTGCTGATGTTGCAGCTGCCCCAAGTTCTTGGCTGGTTAAGAATTTTCATACATTTTATTAGTGTAATAATAGATTTCATAGTTAACCAAAATATGCAATTATAAGTACATACTATCAATATTACCATCTTGATTCTTGGGCTTAATTTTGCATTGATTGAAACACTGTGGTTTTAAAATTAATTAGGAACAGAGTTAACGGTCACTTAAATTCTCCCACATGAGAGAAATTATTGACATAACGTATGCTTGGGCAGTGAGTGATAATGAATAATGTTTTAGGTGTCTCAGTGGAAGTGTGATGAGGGTGTGGTATTAGTGTGGCAGAGATCTCTTAAACAGCCCTGTCTGTAATATGAAAAATATTTTAATGTACAGAAATTTTCACTAGAGTCTTGGAGACTTGTAAGCTACTAAAATGACCTGTTTTTGCATTCTGTACAAATTAGAAGTAAAGAATGAAGTTTTGTAATTACTTTTGAATGCTGGACTGTATTTTTTTTAAGGTACCCAAGGCAGAGGCTGAATGATGTGAGGCCTCTAGAGAGCATGAAAAATGCATAGACACCTGGTGTCTATGAGTGAGGAGGTTATAGCATAAATATGTCTCAAGTTTTGTGTGTTGGAAACTTAACTGAGAACGCAGCAGTGTTGAGAGGGGCAGGATTTGGAAAGACGTGCGTCATCGGGTTCTACCCTTGTAGATAAATTAATGCTACTAAAAGAGCTTCATAGAAGCAATTCGACTTTCCATCCCTTTCTCTCCGTGAATACACAGTGTTCTTTTCTCCAAAGACTGAGGGACTGACAGGCCATTGTGGAAGCAGAGGGGCCTCCACTGCACAGCCACACATGTCGCTGTGTGACCTTGTGCTATCCAGTCTCCTGTATTATGAAAAATGAATTCTTCTTGGTTATGCATTACCAAGTCTCATGTATTTTGTTACAAGAATACAAAACATTTAGGCAAGGGTCATATATTAGAGGTGCTAAAATAAGACCAAACATGGAGAAACGAATGATGCATCAGAGGAGTATACAGATGCATAATTCTAAGACCAAGAACTCTAGATCCAGGCTGTCCGGGTATTCACTACCTCCACACTTTACTCCCCATGTGACTATTTGTTCAGTTTCTTTAGTTTAATTTCCTACTCTTCAAAAATGGGATAAAGGAAACTGCTTACCTTATAGTTGGGTAAACATCATGCATTAATATGTTCCTGTCACATAGACGTGTAATATAAATATTCTTCATCGCTGTAGTAAGCAATAAAGAAGGAGAGAGTGTAATGTACAGGCAGATCCTTCCATCTGTGTGCTTTTCTTTTCTGTAGTATCAGTCATTCATAGTAAACTCCAGTTAGAAAATATTACATAAAAATTCTAGATATCAAAATATTATGCATTTTAAATTGTGCCCTGTTCTATACAAACATGATGGAATTTTGACAGGCTCACTCCATTCAGGCTTGGCTGCAGATGCTTTGTCTAGAGAATCCCCCACCATTGTGCTGCCCCTCACTACTTAGAAAAGGCTTAGTAATCAGATCAACTCTTACAAAACTCACGTTCATGTGTTTTGTGCTTAGTGCATCTAAGTGCAAGAGAAGTAATGCTGACAATTCATATATGCCAATGAGTATTCCTTAAACAAGATGGTGAAAGTTCTTCATTTCATAAGGAATAAAAATGTGGTAGTACCTTGGTTCATGAACTTAATTTCTTCTATGATTCTGGGAAAGATGACCTTATTTGTGTTTGTGTGAGAAAGATGACTGGGATTATGACTGCCACCTGATGTGGAGTTCATAAATAAAGCTAAAATTTTGCCAAATGCTTCTGTTTTCCAATCAAATTTTTAAAAATTCAGTTATTGGATACAAGGTCACACTATACATCTCATACTAGTGGTGATCCCCGGTCTCAGCCCAACCCAGTGCTTGGATTATAGACATGTACCACCATGCCTGTTTCCTGGACCAATATGGCATGTCCAGGATTCTGGGGCTGGCATAGTGTGCAGTACCAGGGGTTGTGCCAGGGTCCTCGCACTTGCCAGGCAGGTGCTTAGATAACTGAGCTATCTCTTCAGCCTGCAAATCAAATTTTTGATAAGTAGAAGAGTTTGTGAGTGGAGCTGCTATCATGTACTTGAAATTGCTAAAATCTACAGTAAGAACAAACAAACATGTGCATATATGATTCATACTTAATGTGTTCTTAGGCATCTACTAGTGAGATATTCATCTCACACTGATAAAGGAGAACTACTATAAATAGTACAGACACATTGGATAACTGGAATGTGAAGTGTGAGGGAAAGATGAGGCTGAAATACAGAAAGTGGTATAGCACAAGATACCATTTATTCAGCCTACATCTGCAAAGTAGTGGGAGTCATTAAGATGCTTTCATTAGAAAGTGATAGTTACATTCACCAAGAAAGACTGATTAATATCCTAGCCCCCAGTAACTTATTTTGTACAGAGAACACTAGGTGTCTTCTTTGCCACTATGAGGTCACAATGGAGTGATGGGCCCCTATTTCAGCACTAATGATGTCATTATAGGAAGACCAGCAAGTGAAGACGCAGAGACTGGGGAAATGCCCAGTGGAGACAGTGGCAGATGGAAATGGGAGTAGAGTCCATAGGCTAAAGAATGCCAAGGATTCCTAGTAGGCCCTAGATGCTTGGAGAGAGGCTGGGCCAATTAACTGCTCTTGTAGCCTTCTGAAGGAATCAGCCCCTCTCACGTCTTGATTTCAGGCCTCAAGCTTCCATGTCTATGAAAGAAAAAAATTGTTCTTTTAGGCAATTCATTTTTGGTGCCATATTTGCAGAAATGCAAAAGGAATAGGAGGTTGAGGAAATAGGATTCTTCCTTACCTTTTAAAAGACAACTGGTTTTAAAGTGGAGAATAGAGTAATGGGGAACAAGACTGAAATTATTGAGGCTGGACCAGAGAAAAATCTCACTCGGAGACAACTATCACCGTTTCTAGGCATTTCTAGCTTTCCACTTCCCAAGCGTGTCTCATTGATGTGTTTGTAGCTCTTTTTGCCATTCCTTGCATCCCCTGATTTAAGACTTCCATTTTCAGAAACAAAATGCTGCTGGTTTTGGTCACTGGGGCTTAGCTCTTCTTCCATGTAGGAAAACTAAGCTTTTAAAATTTTGCTGATATTTCACTTAATGTGGATTCCTGTGTGGTTGAATGAGATATCATTGGGAAAATGTGTGCAAGACAGACTAAATGTTTACTGCCAAAGAGGAAAGTGGTCCTGGGCACCTGGAGATGCTGAATGAGGATAATCACACCTGGGAAGCAAGCTGTTGGAGCCTGTAGTCACTGACCTAATACCAGGAATGCAGACTTCTTGGGTTGGAAGGCTAGGTAGCTAATATTTAGGGTGATCAAGATTTGGTTGAGGTGTTTGGCAGTACCTTCACAGACAATGCACTTGACTCTCCAGGAAAAGGGGAGTAGAATTTCATCCAAACTGCACATTAAATGAAAAGAATGCAAAAGGTGCAACAATGAAGTCCCTGGTGGAATTAATGGTGCTGGAATAGAGCATAATTCTTCCTGTAAACTTCACCAGGTTGCTCACTGTTAGTTTTCAAGTGTTGCATGAATAGGCACAATTTTCTAAAAGTTAATTGCTTATGGAGAATACCTGTTAGCATCTACCAGGATGCAAGCATTCTATTGAGTATAACTGGGGTATATGATATTAAACCATAAATCATACTCTTAGAAGGTAATTTTGGTTCCTTCCTCTGCTTTTTGAATGAGGGGATGTAAACAATTTTAGAGTCAGAGAGCTACTTCATTCATCAAATTGCTTTCAGAGGAGGCAATTCCTTATGGTTAGGCTATTGTTTTGTCACAGAGGACTCTCTTATGAGAAAGCAGCTGCTTTCTTAATCCATGTAATTAACAAAAGCTCAGTGTCCACTGCATTAAAATATCATGGCTTAAGGGCAGCAGGGCCTGGACTTCTAAGCATTTATTTTATGTTTTCCATAGTAATTATCCTCAGAAAGAATGCTCAGTTAAAATGAAGTCATGTCTTCCAAAGAGAATCCATAATGCCAAGGGATTTAGGTCATCCAATTTGTTTAATGGTAGAGAGGGATCCTAAGGAGAAGGACATAAATTTATGGCTTGTGGCATACTTCCCATGAAAACAATTATTAAAGTTCCAAATGATTTTCCTAACATTTTCAGAAGACTTCACAGCTAACGTGTCTTGGTGTGATGGCCATGGAAATTCAGAAAGGGAAAGGTGAGAGCAGAAATTGGTCTGAATGAAGGGAATTCCCTAGAAATTTTCTGTGAGAACAATCCTGCCTCAAATAAGACTTATTAGGAGACCTTAATAATCCTACACTCTGCACCAAATCTGTAACAACTTTCCAGACAGCAGGTAGACAAAAAGGGATGAAGTGAGATTTCTTTGTGAATCATGTCTTTCTTGGTGTCTGACCAGTGTTTTCAGCTTCATTCTTTTGCATTCATGATTTCATGAAGTTTGGGATTTAATATCTGTCAATACTACAGAGTGTGACAGAGCTTTCCTGTCATTCCCCTTCCTGTTTCCCTTTGTATTTTCAGCTCCAACAGGTGCACATTTGCCAGAATGAATGTTAATTGCCTATTTACTGTCTCCCTGCTTGTGCAATTTACTCACAGATCATTTCCTATTCAGAGCCTGGCAGCAGTTTGTCTCTCATTTACTCCTCTAATTGGTTCAGGTTCTAAGAAAACCACATTTAAAAAAACTTTGCTTTCTGTGATTTCACCTTTATCCATAAAGCCACTGCCCTACCCAGAGCCGAGGCAGCCTTGTAGAGAGGCAGACAATATGTTACTAAAGGAAGAAAAAGATCACTGGACTTTGTTTCCATTATAGTACATGGTTAAGAAACAAAGAAGTGATCTGGGCAAATTTATCTTTCAATAGGCTTAATTTGACCTTCTTAATTTCTCATGCACTCAAAGGTTTTTCCTTAAGTTCATTCCTTCTGCTTAGCAGCTCAGCGGAACAGTTTAGTTTCATGTCACTGATTTCAGACCCTGAATCTTTTACACTATTTGTTCTGATGGTTAAGCAAAGGAAGAAAGACAAGCAGGAAGCAAATCCCGAGGCTTATCCTGAGAGAAACTGCTGCAAAGGTGTGATTAGGTGGAGCTGAGGAAAAGTGCTATTGGGCATAAGGGTGTGCTTGGAGTATTTCTTCTCAGACCAGAAGACTATTTGTACTCAATAACCTGGAACTGATTTAACATTTCAGTCTAGCTTTGCAGAAATATATATATATATATATATATATATATATATATATATATGTATTCTCATTAGATATATTGAATTATGATTGAAGCAGTTTGACAATAAATAATGTTACTGAATTAGTGAACCTGGAAAGTTGAAGCAAGTTACCATAGTTAAGAATTTCTGTGCTCAAACATAAGACCTTTTGATACATGCCTGGACCCAGACATCGTGATATGTGTCATAAGTGATTGGTCATGGTGCCCTTTACATGGGCAAGACTCTTAGGAGTGACAGAGGAATATGGCTAGAGAAAAACCATCAAGGAAGTTTACAGCTTCAGTGGTAAATGCAAAGGCACTACTTGCAGTTATGCTGTACACACGTGGATATTTAACATTAATTTTGAATGAATTCTATTTAAGTAAAAAAAACAGCCTCTGAATATTTAAATCCTTTAACAGTTGTAAGTGGTGGTTGGCTATGGTACTTGGCAATGTAGTAGTAGAATAGTTCTCCCATTGCATAAATTTAATCGACTACACTGGCTACTAAATCACTGAGGAGAGATTTCTAGGTTGACCCAATTGACCCTTCTTACTTCCCAGAAGCAATTGCATCAGATGAAATAATTTATTTAAACTAGGCAGAAAACAACCTTGTTATAATCTTAAGAAATGCCATGTCTTTCCATTGAATTGAGAACTTTGGAAGGTGAGGATGGTTCTTGTCATTTCTAAGCATGGAAAGCGATTAGAAAGGAAGCCAAACTTTCAAAGCCAAACTTACCTTCTTGTCTTCAGGTTCTTTGTAGTCTCTGTGTTCTAAGATTAAGATGAACATGTAATGATGGCCTATCACTGATTTATATGAAGTGCATTTGCAGTTTAGTAAGACATTGTCTGGTACTGTAGTGTATTTTAGTAGACTTACTGTGGTATACTTAATTTATAAAATATACATATTTAATACATATTTTAATGAGCTCAGACACATGCTTATATTATTGAAATGATTATCTCTCCATATTCATCACAATCAAAAATTCCTTTATGTTTTTTAGTTGTGTATGATAAAAAACACTTAGTATGAGGTCTACCCTATTTAACAAACTTTTAAGTGTACAATACATTATTGATGACTATAAGCACTAAGCTATAAAAATAATCTTGAAGATATTCTTCTGAAATAAATAAAATATGTCAGTGAAAGAATAACTATTCTGCCTGGAAAACACAAGGTATTGAGTTTTATTCTTAGTGCCTAAACATTAAAAAAATGAAGAATACCTATCACTTCAACCCATAGCCTTGAGAATCACCCTATTTCTTCATTGTTGCTGTGAGTTTATCCTTCAGTAAGTGAATTCATAAAATATCTGTTTTACTAGGACTGATTTATTCTGCTTAATGTGATGCTTCCAGGTTCACCTATATACCACACAGGTCCAGATTTCCTTCTTTTTAACCAAATGTGTACTTAAATCTGTATTCATTTTGTGATGCTATTAGTATCCCAATGCTAAACCCAGGCAAAGATACTATAAGAAAAGAAAACTATGGGTCCAACTATAGATCAACAGACTAAGTGCTTGCTTAGGTAAGTGCAGGGCCCAGGGCTTGATTCTTGGCACTGCATGCTGCTCCAGCCATGTCCCAAGGCATGCTGGGCTGGCAAGGGAGTCCAGGTTCAGTGTGCGTACCTGCAGTCTTAGCACTATGGAAGCAGAAGATAGGAGGATCACTAGGAGTTCGAGCTGCATAGTGAGACTCTGCATATACACATACGAACACACACACACACACACACACACACACACACACACACACACACCTAAAAAAGAAAAGAAAACTAGACAATACTCTGGATAAATACAGAAGAAAAAAATTTGTAAAATATGCTATACAGCAAAATGTAATACCATATTAAAAGATTCTTATACCATGAACAAATGTGATTGGATATTGGGACACAAAGGTGACTCCATACACCAAAAGCAAGGCGATGTGTCACATTAATGGAATGAGGGATAAAAGCCACACAGTCATTTCAGTAGACTCAAAGCAAAGCTTTTGACAAATTTCAATAACAAGTGTTGAAATTAAATTCTCCATGAATTAGGCATAAAAAAACCTTACAACTACGTAATAAAACTGTAAATAAGACTTTCATGAGCATTATTCTAAGTAGTAGATTCCCATGAGCTTTTTCTCTAAGGAAAAAAGACATTAAGGAAAAACAAAGAAGTAACCTGTTTGTAGATATCCTTGTAGTGCATATTTTAAGCTTGCGAAGTGTGTTTCTTAAGAAACCTTCTACCACTTCTTTCCAGGAATTTTCTTTCAACTTCTCATTTCCTACTCAGTTTTTTCCTTTTAATCATATCTCATGTGTCAGGGTTAGGGATTTATCATTCTTCCTATAAAAAAGAACACAAGCAAACAACTCCAAATAATTAAAACAACACATAAAGAATACAAAAAAAAGTTAAATTTCTTGAAAGGAGCTAACACCATTGTTATGAGCAAGAGTATTTTGTTGTCTCCTCTTTTGAGGATTTAGATTTGCCTTATGCTATGACTTTGAGTGGCATGGATCCTTTGGGTCTGACTCTCTAAGCCTAGAAATAAATCAGCTGAAATAGCTGAAAATGAAAACACGAAGGAAAGTACATTTAAAATAGCAGCCCACAAGGTTGTCAGCATAATGATCTTAACTTTTCTTAAAAGAATAATACTTGATAAATAACTGTTAACAATGGTTATCTCTGGGTAGTAGAAGTAAGAATTATTTAAATTGACTTCATCTTATTTTGCATTTAAAAATTTATTGGAGCTTAACTAGCATTTATTTATGAGGATCTAATTATACTTTAAGAATTACTTTTAATTTTCTATTACCTTCTAATTTATGGCAATATATTCATAGAATTTTACACAATGATACATGTTATATGCATACATTTTTGTCATCTTTTATCTTAAAGAGATGAATGAATGTATTTTAAGTGAAATGCATGAACTATATGTCAAGAAAGAATAAAACATCATAAATTTTGGTTTTGAGATCTAACATCTAGAGAGGAAACATGATTATGTGAAACAATAAATATGATTCATCTTGATAAATGTTAGACTAGAAAAAATTCTGTAAAATCCAAGGAGAACAACAATCTTCATGAAAAACTGACATTCAGAATGGTACGGAATTCCATATCATTGTACTCATCAATTTTACAGCTTTATTATATCTCTATTGATTGGCATGTCATATTTCAGTTAAACTGTATAATATCCATTTCTTTTTTATTTCTTGGTTATTTCTGTGCTTTTATAATCACAGGTTGTGCTGTTGTGATCAACTTTAGTTCAAAAATCTTATCCCTAGGAATTAAGTTTTAAGAATGTCCACATTTAAGAAAAAATGTATTATACACACGGCTTATAAATGTTGTTATAATAGTTGAAAAACTGTACCAAATTTTTGTTATTATTACCTCCATTATGACCATGTAAGTTCTCGTAGTGATCTATCTGTCTTCAGCCTCCCAAGAACTGGGATTACAGGCATGTGCCACCATGCCCAGTCTCAATCTACCTCTCAGTATACACCGAGGGTGGGGACAGCAGGACAAGGCAGGGACCAAACTCTGGCCACTGCATCTGCCTAAATGGGTGCTTTAATTCACTAAGCTATTTGGCCGGCCCTTTTCTTTTCTGTCTTGCTGGTCTATCAAGTTACCTAGATATTTTTCATTGGTGCATTAGCTCAAATTTAGACATTTGAATTGTCATTTATCCCTCTGTGTTTTATGTGAGCTACTTATAGAGGTTCATGAACTCTCTAATGATTGGTGAGATTTGAATTATAATTTATTTTGATGAAACTAATTTTAATTCATTAATTATTTCTGTGTGCTAAAAGCCAACCCAAATGAAAGAATGAAAAAATAATTAAAATACTAATAATATATATAGATAATACATGAACATTTGGGAAAATCTATATGGAAATGAAGATAACTAGCTAAAATAGACAATTGCTTCTTAAATATTTCATAGAAGAAATAAAATCAAATAATGATCATGTCAGAAAACTTTGCATGAAATAAAAAAGGTATGAGAAAGCTGAGGAATATCATTTTTTCTCTCATGAGAAAGGCAAAAATTGAAAGAGACTCTTAGGCACTTGTGGCTTGGGGTTTTTGCAAGGTGAACAATATAATACAGGACACGTTTTATAACATTATTTTATAAGGAATCAGCTAAAGAGTCATATATAAGTAGTGTAGGAAATTCATTCACACACTAAAGCTGAGGGCTTGGAACCTAATATCCTGCATGAGTCCAATTGATGAGCTTCTCCACAAGGCTGAGTAGTGCACCATTTTCTCTTCCAGAACTAGGAAGCAATACTCACTATTAGAACCAGAGTGCCCCAAATGAACCCTAGCCATGCTGAATGACAACAAAGGTCCTCAGTTCCTCCAGTGATAAGAACTGACAAGTTTTGACAAACATCCTTAGCAAAACTAGTCCCCCAGCCCATGACAAAGTCCTCAGTCCAAGAGAACTAGCAATTTCCAATAGCTCCAATAGCCTCTCCACACAGCATCCTTAACAGCATCTCAACTTCTTCAGTTCTGCCCCTTATGCTGCTGCCAGCAATCTGCAGGTGGGCCTCCCACATCCAGTATCACCCTTATTCAGTTCAGCTGGGCATAACAAGCTGACCACCAGTTAGAAATACACTATCACACTGTTGTCGAGAGTTTGGAGAAATTCTTGCAACAATATTGGTGTTTGGAAGCCAACTTGGTACATTTTAAAGATTCATATTGAGTCAGGAAGCATGCAGTTGTACTGGTATGTTGTGACCCTCAAATAGCAAGGATTTGTAACCATGAAGACATTGTTGTTGCTTTTGTTTCTCTATGTGAAACACCCAGTGCATATCAGTTGGCCTTGGGCTAATGATGCCACCTCTATGAGGGCCTTTTATGGCAAGGAAAGAGAATAAAGGTGCTTGGCTTCTTAAATGCCCACTCAGGACCTCCCTTCCTCCCTCTTACAGACTTTTTGTTGGCTGGAGGATCACCCCATAGAGCCTATTCATTGTGCAACAGAAGAGCATAGTCTCTGCTGAGTGAGACACTGTAAAGAGGAACACAAATATTCTGAATCACAATGCACTTACCATGTTTGTCTTTGTCTTTTTGCAAAGCAGTACCTCTACCTAGTCATATCATTCATAATAACCAGAGTGTACATTCTTCAAATATATATATTTGAGAATGTGCACTAAAACATTATGCATAATAGCATCAAAAGAAATGTGCTGTTACAGGTGACCAAAATAGCACGGCCGTGTACCTGCCAGTGGGTGCCTAGAGAAGAGAGGAGTTACACCATTCAAAAATGTGGGAGGATATTAGTTTCTACGTATGCTGTAGCAAAGAACATGCTTTTCTACACTTTTACTATCTTAGCCTGGGTATCAGTACTCTAAACTCAAGGTGTCAGCAGGGCTGTTTTTCTTCTGGGCTGCCAAAGGAGGACTTTTCTTGCCTGGTCTTTTTGACTTGATGGGACATTGACAATTTTCAGAGATTTTGGTGTTGGATACTTTTTAGAGTTATTATTAAACTTAGCATAAACTCATCAGAAAAACTTCTTACATTTATGCCATCGTGTGTGTGTGTGTGTGTGTGTGTGTGTGTGTGTGTGTGTGTGTACAAAGCCAGCATATGTACAGCTGCACTAAAGGATGCTTGCTGGGAAATTCCATAAATTATCAACATAGTTATTGCAAGGAGCCGAGCATAGATGTAATGTTAGAAATGGGAAAGAACTGCAGCTTTTAGTTTCCTGTATTTGTATTATTCTGCTCTATTTTAATATCTAAAAAGATGCTATTGAGATTCAATGTGGTGAACATGGAGCTAAATCCATTAAAGTTTTGTTTACTAGTTACGATCTCAATACAGGAATTGAACTCTTTTGTGAATTATTTATTTTATGCATTTTTACTGAATTCTGCTCATATTTTAATATTTCAAGTGGTAAATTAGAGTTACATGAGTCTTGCAATAGCTTTGTTTTTTTAAAAATAGTTTAGTTACTTCTCTTATTGCTGATACAAAACACCTTGCAGCCAGAGTTAAAGGAGGGAAGGTTTCATTTAGGTCAATTTGTAGCGGCTTCGGTCTGTAATCAGTTGGCTCCAACGCAGGGCTGCATGGTAGAGAAGCATCACAAAGAAGTCCCTAGCAAGGCAGCAAGCAGCGGCAGCCAGCCTGCCTCTCTCTTTATCTGTCCAGCTACCAGACTTTTAGTTGCTGCCCCCTACATATGTTGAGGGCCTTTCCATTATCCACACCAGAACTAGCTAGGCCAGTCAGCAGACCAGGAATCACACACCCTCAATCCCAGAGTCATATGTCCTAGAGCCAATACTTCTGAAAAGCCCCACCTTTGATCACAATGCTCTGGGGCAGACATTAAACACAAGCCACAATGGCAAGTATAAAAAAAATAGTTAGATGTGTATGCATTTATCTATTATCAAGGTGTTCTTGCAGAATTCAGTAATAGGTATGAATTCTCTTCCTAGAAAAAGATATACTTCAAACAATGTGATTATCATATAATTTTAAGTGTTCATGAAATCTTTCAATTTCAACTTTTGAAAGCACTTTTCTAAGTTCTTTGGAGAAAAAATTCTTTTTAGACAATTATTGCTGAGGAAAGATTTATCTGTACTGTGGTTTTTATGTTGTTAAGATTTTATTCAAAGCTGGGTTTTATAGGATATCACAGGCCTGGGTTTTATTGTAGAACTGAAGGGCACCATACAATAGCCACTAACTACATGTTGAGCTAAAATCAGTTAATCTACATTCATTTTTGTGGAATAATATTGTTGAATATCCACATTGCCCAAAGCAATATATACATTCTATGTTCATATTCTATGTATAATTCTTATTAAAGTACCAGTGATGTCTTCTATAGAAATAGAAAAGCCAATTCCAGAAATTCATGTGAAAGCACAAATGATTTTGAATATCCAAAGCATTTTTGATACATAAGCACAAAGCTGGAGGTATCCAAATTCTGGATTTAAAATTATAATATAAATTTATAATAAGAAGAATATTATTGCATTATTTTTATATAAGGATAAATATATTAACTGATGGCACAGAATAGAGAGCACAGAATTAAATCATACATATGCAGTAATCTTCAATAAGGACACCAGGACTACATAGCAAGGAACCTCTTTAACGATTCTGTTCAAGAAATAATGTTAGGGGCCGGCCAAATAGCTCAGAGGATTAAAGCACCTGCAAGTATGCACAGGCACCAGGGGTTTGATCCCCAGGCCTGTCATGCCGGCCCTGCCCCTGGGGTGCTCTGAGACTGCAATTGAGACTGGTGTGGTGACATACACCTGTAATCCCAGCTCTTGGGAGGCTGTGAGCAGGCAGATCATTATAAATCCAATCTAGTAGTGAGACCCTGAAAACCCTGTAGATCCTTCCCTAAAACACAAAAGAAAGAAAGAAAGAAAGAAAGAAAGAAAGAAAGAAAGAAAGAAAGAAAGAAAGAAAGAAAGGAAGGAAGGAAGGAAGGAAGGAAGGAAGGAAGCAAGGAAGGAAGGAAGGAAGGAAGGAAGGAAGGAAGGAAGAAAGAAAGAAAGAAAGAAAGAAAGAAAGAAAGAAAGAAAGAAAGAAAGAAAAAATGTGCTGGAGACCATGAAACTGGGACCTTCTCATATACCACACAGAAAAACAGTCAATTCCAAATGGTGACTTAAACATAAGACCTAAAACTGTCAAATTCCTAAATCAAACATGGGGAAGTATACTTGACATTAGTGTTAGCAGTGATGTGACCTCCAAGCACATGCAAACACAAAGCAAAACAAAAAATAAACATGTAAGACTACATTAAACACAGGTTCTGTAGAAAAGAAAAAGCAATGTTTAGAACAAGAGAAAATATAGAGTCTATTTCTCCTAAGAGGTTAACATCCAAAATACAGAAGAACTCCAACTCAATGACAAGTGGCCGCAGATATATGTCACAAAAATGACATGCAAATGGCTAACAGGTATCAAAATATGCCCAATATGATCAGGGATATTTACTTTTTAAAATTTTGAAACATATTTTAAATTTTATTATAAACAGGAAAAACAAAAGCCAAAAAGAAAAAGACAAAACAAAATAACCAAAAGCAATAAAAATGATACACAATTTCCAAACAAAATGATGGGAAGCTGACAATGTTCTATTGCATATTGTTATCTTCAAAGTAGTTACTCAAGGTCACCAGACACAGGGATGCAGGTTTATCATACATTTCAAAACAGCATTAATACCACATCCCACACTTCTTAGCATAGCTAATATTTAAAAAAATAATAGATAAATGTTGGCAAGGATGTTGGGATAATTTAGCCCTAAAATGTCCTTCAAAGTTTTCATGTGGTGGAATATGATTGGGTGATGTGGGCGCAGCACTCATCTGTGTACAGTATCTGTCCACTAGTTGAGTGGCTAGATTTGCCCTTAAGAGTAAGCGCATGTTCATGTGACTCTCCCCAGGCACACTATAGAACTTCAATCTCTTTCCTCTGTGGCTCCACAATCTCCTTGCTCAGAAAATTTGGAGCTCACCTGAGTCTCATAATATTGCAGTACAGGTTCTCCTATGTCCTGAGTCTTCGCTGACCTTGAAAGGCTAGGTCCAAAATGTTGGCTGGCCTTGTGGCTCTTCTATTTCTT